>DWQK01000709.1:0-18986 GCA_018231225.1 Noctuana stator
GCCCCCGCCGCCCCCGCCGAGGGGCCTCCAGCTCCACGCTGTTGTCCGTTTCGTACCTGGTGATGGGCAAAGTTTATTAAGTACTAGAAGACATGGCAAACTATTAGAGATATATTTTTATTTGGTAAATGTAGAATAACGAATGTATTGTAAGAGTGTTTTAAAGTTATAACGATTATTACTTAATAGTAAAGTATAGGGTTGAAAGTAAGTATTTTTTCATGTTGAATCTTAAAAAGAATTAAAATAATTTTTTTGACAGAAAAAAATTGCGGATAGTGGGTTAGGTACCTTTGCTTGCTTTAGTACTAATTAATTTATGCTTCTAGAAGATAAAGTTAATACAGTAATTAATGTTACCTGAAGTATTCATCATCATCATCATCATCGAGTGAACCACCATCACTACGGCCGCTACCGGTTGCCCGGATCAGTTTGGTGATTCGGAGCGTCAACTGAGTCGTGTCCAAGTCAGTGCGCTCCTCGCTACTTATAAAAACGCCTTTTGATACTGGAACAATGGAAAACTTTATATAAATAACTAAATAGTAATGTTATAAGGCAATTGAAAACTAAAAAAAATCGAGTTAAAGTATTTATTTTCCCAAACAAATTTCTATTTCACTTTTCAAGAAAAAACACTAGCCCTAGGATTCCCTGTATCGTAAGTGCCACGGAAACACACACAGACCATTAAACAAACACCCAAATTGGAAACAGAAATCTTAAGTCGTCATTTAAACTTTGTACCCCGTTAGGAATGGAACCTCGGACCCTGCGAATGGAGGAGCGACATGGTAAAAACACCAGACGGGTCGTATTATTATTAGCGATGACTTAATAAAGTTAATACTAACGTGAATATATTTATTTTTATTAACACTAGAGTGAATATATTATATTGATACCTACTAGTTCTGTCCCCTTTCAAATTTGTTCTAGAAATAACAACAAAATTTATCTGCGGGATAACCTTGCATTATAGAATCAACAGGACATAGATTATAATCCAGTTTGCTATATATTTTTTACGGTTTTAACACTCATTAAATGTGTCCGTGTAAAAAACCAAATTGCAGCCGTTAGACAATTACAATCTACAAGTCCCCGACATATGTTATCAAAAATAATATTCGGCCAGCAATAGCTTAGATCATGCGATCTTAGAACGATACAAAAAAAATGTGTGAATAATAAATGTCCAATGAAAAAGTGTCTACATCGATCTCAAAATACATTAATCACTCAGAGTTGACGTAAACTTTGCTATTGGTCTTTATTTTAACAAAAACATTTTGACCGGTAGGTAGATTGCACACGTTTTGTAGATATTATCATACGGATATAATTATACTGAGGTACCTACTACAGAGTATTACTAAGTTAAAGAAATATAGATGAATCCATAATTGCCGCGTGTCAAAACTTACCTACACACTTCCTTACACTTCAAAGTACTCACGCTACGAATGAATAGGTACATACGAACAAATTAAAACGACAATACTGGACATTTATAATAACGTCGTAACATCAACATTAATTAAAGATTTTATGTACTTATGAGAAGACTCTTCTGGGTATGTATTATGCAAACTCTCACAGAGATACTTCGAACTACGACTTCGACAAAATGTCCCTAGAACCTATAGGATAATTCTATGCCAATAGGTAACTAACTTAATGTGTTATCCTCAGAACAAAATTAAAGAACTATGCCTACAGGTAGGCAGTACTGTTTTATAATCTATGATGTTAGCCTAAATATTAAAAAAATAATTATCCATTAGGTGGCTTTAAAACTAACGCAGACAGCATACCTACTAGGTACCTGGCGCACGAAATTCCTTTAGTATTTCTCGTAAAAAATGAGGACATAGTCGCCGCATTACAAAAGCTAGCTGGTGATACAGATTTTTCGATTTGTTATAAATATTAATCACTGTGTCTCTATTGTCAGAGCAATGGGTTTTTTCTTGGGTCGTGAGTAAGCGCAAATACTCGGTCGTTTTTTATGTCACGCTTTTGTTTGGAGGAGATAAGTGAATAGTTGTAGTTCGGCAAACGGTCATCAACCCAACGCCGCCCAACCCATAATTATACACAAGGCTCTTAGCTGACCACTTTAGGCAATTATAACTTGGAATGGATCAAAAAAGGCGGATTTTCGACTCATAAATAATTCAGAAAATATTATTAATGTCATTAAAGTGAACATTAGCAGAATCGCGTAAAAATTATACGCGATATTTAATGGATTGCCATTTATTTTTTAATATCAATAAACACTTAATGACCGGTGAAAACATTAAATCCACAAACACATTAATCCCTTGAAAAAGTGGTATGATCATTATGATCAATGCCTTTTACGTCCAACAAAATGTTATCCCACGTACGCAGTGAGACCTCCTTTCGGCTGACGGGATTCAGTTCAAAATGTTCAAATGTATCAATAATTATTATGTAGCATGACATTCAGAAATTTCAATGATACGAACAGGCTAATGCGTCGGCCGCCCACCGGCCCGCAGGGCGTACCTACGCAGTGACATAACTCTACCCCATTACTATTTATCAAACGAGTATAAAAACCCTCGTTTACTCCCCGCGGAGTCGCGTGCCTGCTTACCAGTTTATCCTGTACATGTCATCTTCGCTATTACGGAGCTAAATTGAATCTAACTACCCATCTCCCTACATAGGTACGTACTCAGCGGCTTCCGTAAATCAGGACCGGTATGAATTGCATTTTAATCTTCATCCGTTCTTAGAATATAATGCGCGCTCACTTAGCAGCACGGCGCAAAAGGTTCGCCAGGCTATCAGATCATGTTTTTGCCTTTCTCGTTTATTTTTTTCCGCCTCGAGTGGACTTAAATTTTCGCAAGTAAAAACATAAAACGCCGATGTAACGGCTCTCTGACAAATATTCAGAGATAAAATGTTTAAATGCAATTACGAGGGAAGATTACATTTTGGTGTAATAAGGTAAGAATTTAATTTGAGGTGCAAGGAATCCCCATTATGGAGACAAATTGCCCTGCGGCCGGCGCGGCATGCGGCACGGAGTTGCGAAGCTTATTTACGTTTGAGGGCGCAACCGCTTGTTTTCTGCTTACTCATTACAAGTGTAATTTTCCTGACTATATTCTTGATGCGAATGTGCAAATAGAGATTTTTTTGTAGACAGATAATATCTTTGAATATAAGCATTAGAAAGCAACATTTTAATAACTAAATATATATAAAAGATGGATACAGAAAAAACAGAATAATTATTATTTGAACTGAAAATCCCGGACCGGGATATACTAGGTGGTGCTCGCGACTTCGTCTGCGCAGGATTAATATTTCGAGCAATTCACGCAATATCTTTATAAATTGTAGCCTATGTGCTATATTATTGTAAAGTTTCTTTAAAATCCTTTCAGTAGTTTTTGCATGAAAGAGTAACAAACATCCATCCATCCATCCATACCAATTAGTCGGATTAGCGATACGATTAAATAACATACCGAGATCACTAGTGCAAAATGCCAGTTCTAATTCTGACTCCGTGCATGGCCTGCAGTCGGCTGTGGCGGGGTCGAGGTGCCGCCTGTCTAGAGGCCTGGCCTCATATCTGAACGTTGCCACACGTCTCTTCGGTCCATCTTCTGGCTCGGCCTCCACGTACAGCGCGGCTCTACCGTGTCGGCTGCGGAAACAACGCACGTCCCGAGGATCTCCATCATCAGGAGCGTAGAGCGGCACCAGCCTTCGAGCACCTTCTACGAAGATACGAGCTGGAAAACGCTCTGCGGCTTCTGTAACAAAGCGAAAATCCTTTTTTTAACTAGGATTCGAAACACACAAATTATTATTATTAATTATCTAATATAAAAAAAAGATTTTTTTTGAATGTTCATGATATTCTATATAAGCGAAAACGGTAAATTTATTTTCATACTTAATTTAGTTCCTACTTCTTATCTTAAATTGGGCAGATAAGCAACTTCATTACTAAACAATGATACCCAAAATCAATATACAATAGTATCCCCATCAACATTCTCAAACGATAAGCTATTGTTTGACAAATTATAAAACTAGTCTTCACAATACAAAGAGATAACGATGTAGGCGTCTTAACGGAATATTATTCTACGTAGCCGTCTTCTCAGAACAACACAACGGTTTAACCTATGTATCACGAAGATGGACATAATTTTAGTCACCTCGACTGGACGTATAAAGCATTAAAATTCAGATACGACTACTAAATATTTTCTTTTAAGCTTCAAGTTTGTTACCTGTGTCGTTAAGCCGGAGCGTATGGAAGAGGTCGGGCGGGTCGGGCCGCCTGATGACTCTCACGCACACTCTGAAGTCGCGCTCGTCGGCCGGCAGCGGCGGCTTGAACAGCAGCCTCAGGGCTCCTCTTGGGTACAGCCACGACACGCCGCCCTCCCGGCAACGAAGGTACACCGGCGTCACGCCGCGCTCCGCAATCGACGTTAATCCACTACAACAAAAAATAAAACTCTAAGGGACATGTTTATTTAGGGTCAATTCATACTAACGCACAGTAGAAGCGCATCGAAGCGTCAATCTAAAACTTAACACAGAAAATTCTCCATTATCGTCACAAAATAATGCACAAAGCACCAATCAGCATAGGTCGCGCTACGACGCGCGAATTCCGTCGAATGCGCGGTAATCCGCGCGTCTTTTTTTTACACAAAAGAAACATGTGCTTCGACTCTGCGCTAGTACGAATTGACCCTAAATAAAAATCTCGATGTCATAAAACCCAGATAAATTATGTTGTAAGTTTCTGTCACGTAAGTACCTATAGTACGTGTATACTTATTACCTTCGCGTACGCTTTCCAACTCGTCGATGGCGTACCGAGATGAAATCGAACAACAGCTTAACGCTTAATGTACTTCCCTTTTATAAGGACCCAAGTATGACCGAAAATAATAATGGTCATAAATTTTTAAGACTCTCAGCTCCCTCATTACGGGGCTCGAAAGTCGTTTTAATCATATTTAGTTAAATCGATTGCGACGTCGCGTCGGTATAAAAATATTCAGCTACCGTTGAAGCTACATAATTTACAAGGAAGACATTATGTATTCAGTACACGCATTTTCACGAGGTAGATTGTGCAGGATTTTTTTTTTTTTGTAACTTTATTGCCTGTGCCTATAATAGTGAACACTACTTTTTTACTGGCGATTCAGTAAAAAAGTAGTGTTCACTATTATAGGCCTATAATAGTGAACACTACTTTTTTACTGAATCGCCATAAGATGAAATCGTGTCAAGTTAATCACTTAAAACACTTTTAATGGCTGACGTAATAAATATTTAGGTAGTTATATTTATATCTGAAGTGACTATAAAGAGAAATCTAGATAGTGTGGCAGAGGCGAGCGGGTGTTGCGGGGAGATTACGGCACGCGATCGAGGTGTCATTCCGGCCGGTATCTCGAGAAGTGCCCCCATAAACAAGCCGCGAGCGGACAATTGTATCTTGCATCTGCGGCACGTGGGCTGCAATTCTGGAGTAGCGCCCACGCCCAGCCCACTCGCCGACGTACCTACACTATAACGCTAAAATATATCACCGACCCCGCGCTATAAAATGATGCCTCGAGAGATTTTACATGCATTGATGCGACACAAATAAAAACAAAACCGTCGCCTTTATGTAAAACGCATTGTATGTGGCCCGCCCGAACGCCTTTCTTTTATTATGTTAGGGCACGTCGGCTTTCAGCCTCGTCCCAATTTATATCGGTGCAGCGGGTTTACTACCCTGCGCGATAATCGACGGATATCATAAATATAATGTATTCTCAGACGTTACAGTTATATTTTTCTTTTATTACCTAGATACCTTTGCTTACAAGAACTTTTCTAAGACTACGTCTAGTCTATCATGTCAAGTAATGACACGAAAAAACTGTTAACTGCTTACTACCTTCGCAATGACCATCAATGTTATTAATTACAAAAAAGAGAAATTACATATCATCTCATAACTACACGGTGCATCATCAATCATGGCGGTCCTAAAGTTTTTCTGGGCAGAAGTTATTTTTAAAACTTTGACAAGTCATATCCTTAATACTTTCACGTCATCGCGGGACTTCCATAATCCGGCCTAATGGGCTAAATGTTGAAATATGTGTACCTAATTTACGGACCGGAGTGACAAGTGGTTCACGCACGTGGCCGCCCGGTCGCCGCGCCGCGCCAGTCCGTCGCGACCAACACGTGGAGGCAGGTTCAACCCCCCGATAGGTACAGGGGTGAACAACCCGACCGTCAGCCTGCGCGCACTAGAATGTCGAGATTACAGGGTACGCGGACTTAGATTATGCGGTAAGCGGTTTAACTAGCTCCTGTTGTTTAATCAGACGCCTACATGGCCCCTTGCGTAGACACAACCATGATCTAAGCTACTTTCCTAGATAATGATTACCGTCTGATTATAATGTTTTTTATATTTGCTATAACATTTCTTCATAAACGTGTACGGATTCGTTAAAATGAAATGAAAATACAAAACGGCGAAATCGACGGTTAAAATTGAAATCGTTTTAATTTTTTCATAGCTTGAAGCCCTGTCGGTGCATGGCGCTCCTTGAGTTATCGGCGCGCGCTAAAACAAACATGCATAAAAACAATACTAACACAAAAACCGCATACACTTTTTGTCCCAAAACACAGGAGAAAAAATCCTGAGGGGTGTTAACGGCATACCTAAACTGAACTTGTTCCGCGTATACACGCGGTTTTTCTATTCGTTTATACATATATGAATGAACATATTAGGTACTCGTCTAAATTCATAATAACTTACCTGCCACTAATTTTATGTAATATCACATGTCACTCATTAATTAGTAAAGAAATTCTTGTTTGTAGTTTTTGTATGTAAGTTGTTACAAATAAAAACAAAGTTGATCCGCTAAGCAGCCGTCGCATAATTTTGTCAATCAACAAAACATGTTATACCTATACCCGAGAGAATTTAGTTGAGAACTTGAGACTAATCAAATACCTACCTACATAAATTTCTAGTGAATTGATACATTTATTTATTGGTAATAGTCATGTGAATTAATACATTCTAGTTCGTAAGTACGAGTAAGTACGTAAATTGTAAAAACAATGCTCCTCTCAAATGATGAAGATTTAATGAGTATGAGTAATTCAGCTATGGTCTCCAGGCAAGTATAAAACAAACAAAAAAATTAAACTCCCTGATATCCTGTTAAATCTTAATACCTTTATCCTATATCTCTTTATGTGTGCCTTATAGTTGTGAATATACCGCATTATTCTGTAGTGTTCAATGTTAAGTATTTGAAAACTACTGATTGGCGGTTAAGATATTTCAACACAATTCTGGTATTAGGATTATTACTGTATTTTTTCGAATAAAATAAAATAGTAACTCGATACACGAATACCAGAATGGTAAGCTAACATTGTACAATGTCGTTAACCATACAAAGAAGAAAAAAGCGGATTCAAATTTAACGCAATCTCCGGCCATTACAATCGAATGACGCGGCGCGGGCGCGGCGCCGATACACTACTAAAAGCTTCTAATGTAGGCGCTTTTATGTCGAAACGTCTTTTTATACTCGCCATCGCTCGAGACAATTCCGGTCTTATCGTTCCAGTCAGCAATGTCAGCACACAACAGATAAAGATAGGCTTGTCCATACAGATATGCTTATGTTATGGAACTTTTAAGAATTGATTTTATGTTAAGATTTTAAAACTTATGTCAGCGCTTATCAAAGGCAACTAGGATAAAGCAATTACTTTTTAAAATATTTTTTTTTATTATTTGTATTCTGCCATAGCATAAGTACGATAAAAATAATTATATTCATTACCTAATGTGAAAACGTTTTGGGAACAATTATGATTTCTCGAATTACACCTAAAGTAGTAAATTAAAACTGTAATTAAAAACCTAAATGTGAGAAATTCCTAAAGTAATACAAACAACTATAATTTTATTCTTACGGCTCATTAATGAAATTTAAGTCGTAACGCGAACAAAAAAAGCATTGTTATTTTACGATCATCAGTCCGGACCGGACTTTATAACGATACCAGTGATTCCACATAATAAACTTTTAGCATACCACTGTCAAAATATCAATATTGAATCGATATAAACGACAAAATGAACTCTACCGCTACGCTTTACCATTAATGTCTTCAATATATATTGGAATCCGACCAGTTATGTAAATGTGGGTATATGAGTGATGCGCGGCTGCGGGCACAAACGATCTTTTGTTCGAGATGACAAGGAAATTAGCGGTTATTTGTAATGAAGGTAGAACCGGCTTGATGAGCAAGAATATGAAAATGTCGCATCTACGTAGAAAGTTCGTTAGCGCATGACAACGTCCCATAAAGCTTTATCGCAGTCACAACACAACAGTCGCACCATAATAAAATAAACGTGTATCTTTTCTACGAAGTCTTATTTATTCTCGCCCAAACCTGGGGCGAGATAACAATGACGCGTACGTTCAACCTTCATCTAGTATAGGGTTGACTGTCAGATCTATCCGACAAGATCTATCTTACTTGTTAGATCTTATTCAAACCTTTAATCTTATAAGGGTGAGTTTTGTAACGGATAGTTGGGTAAATTGGCAATCTAAAGTTTGCAATCTTATCTAATGTCATTTAATTAATTATTACTCCTCATTATGTTATCCAATAAGGAATTTAGTTTAAACTTTCAACTAGAGACGTGAAGTTTTTTGATTGCTTCCTTAGGAAAGAAGAAAACCTTCCTACTTCTATACTTAACTTTAAAAACATTTATTTTAAGTCTCAATAACTTACCAATCACTTGGACATTACATTTTTATAGTATTTTAAAAAACTTTCTACATTCACGGTTGACAATTACATGAATAGCTACAAAGTCGTGATTTCCGTACAATCAGACATCACAATAGATTTTCCTATTCCGTCAGCCCTGCGGTTGACACGCGAGCCGCGAGCCGCGCCCGCCTGCCCACGCGCCGCCCGGTAGCATTACCATACTCGATACCATCGCCCTCACTGGCCCTCTAACTTGGTTTAGCAGTACAGGGAAATGCCTCCGCTATGAACGTCGCTACGCATGACCTTGCGATGCATCAGTCTTGCAAATGCCATTACCACAATGTTTTGTGGGAACTCTTCAACTTCGAAATAAAACAAAAATGTTTGCAGTAATGTAAACTATGTTTGGATTGGAAGATTACAGTTTCACTATAATTACGATTATTATATTTGTTCTATGATACCATTTGAATGTTGAAATAGGAGCATATCTAAGGAAACCTTGCGTCGTGACCTAGTAGTACATACTAAACAGGAAAGCTGAGCAAAAGTGAAGCAGAAAGTAGGTACTTATGTTATTCAATTCAAGTAAGAACGTTTATTTATGGTAGGCAAGTTGTTGAACAGGAAAGGGAAACAATATTTCATATTATAATTTAGATAGCCGGTAACGTTTACAATAATACAAGTTGGTACGGAGCCGAGCCGCTACAATTTCAAGTCGCTTGTCGCCGTCGCACACACTCTTACAGCTTTACAACGCCAAGATTTATAAGCTTTCAAGCTCACCCACACAGCTTTTAAGGCTCTACTCACGCGCACAAAGGCCTCTCGTTTTTTGTTTCTAGGTCAGCGCCGACCAGCGATATAAGATTGCTAGAACAGCGGACCGAGCTAAACAGTTCCGTGATCTAGTTTGTTTTGTTCAGCTGCCCGCTTCCTAAATAACTATAAACACAGCAACAAAACATTGTTTCTTAACATAGTGTTTCGAACGTATACGAATTGAAAGCAATTCCATTGTTGCTAATCAAAACTGGGCTTTATCGTTCAAATAATTAAATCTGGAAAGAGTAGGTAATTATGTATTGTGTGTATTGTATGGATCGACATAGAAAATTTCAAGGAATTTAAAAAGGGCTAAAAATTGTAGAGGATGCGTACCTAATATACGATACACGAGCGCCCAATTTATCGTAAGTGTCAAAGCGTGTATGCAGGATTTCCGTGAAACAATGGCCTGTGTTATAGGTACAGTGGTACGTCTGAGAGACATTCGAACAATGGCTGGGGCGGACGCCCCGCGCCGCAGGCGAAGACTCCGCGCACGTGCGTGCCCATTGTATTCATATGCTATAAACCTGGACACCACAATAGAGCTCCAGACGAACACCTATTGATTTTGGACGCATCTCGGCATTAATATTTGATACAGCCGATCAAGTTACGAATTCTGAGCACAAAAGGGTTATTTTATTTTTATTTTATTTGTTAAAGGTTTGAGCCCATTTTGCTTTATTGCTGCCTAATTTAATACCTTTACTAAAGGGTAAATGGTATTACAATAATATAGATTATACCTATTTATAAAGAACGTAGTAAGTAGTTGCGTTGCCTCCAGATTTACAACTATTATTAACGATTCTAATGAGATTCGACGTCGATTTAGTTATATAAATCTTTACGTTGATTGAATAATTTAGCTATATAGCCGTCTTTCCAGGATATATCATAGCTTAAGGAAACTGTTTAAATCACCGATGACCGGGTCGCTACATGCATAATTGGCTTATCAACTTTTTCAAGAACTTTCATATAAATAGTAAAATAAAAGGTTTAGAGAAGAAAAATTATATAGATTGTATAGATATTCAATTATTTGGTTTGCTTATTTAGTTATTTGGTTAAAGATCAATCATAAAACCATTGGTAAAATAGGAACTATTTAAACGTATCAATATGGGGCGTTCCAGTCAACAAAATGACAAATAATTTAAAAAACAAAAACTAAAAAGCTTATTAAATAGCAAATTATATAAACATACTCTCTCTAATATCTAGCTCTATGGTAAAGCTAGCTAGCTAATCTAGTCTTACACAACCCATTCGTGTGAGATGAAAGTGCCGGCGCGTGACCAAAACGCAATAATGAGTCCCGGTTGTCCCTATAGTTGCATAATTGTTTATCTGTAGTGTAGCTTTAGTCGATCGAAACTTGCAGTTATGTTTATATAATTTTTTATCAGAATAACGTTGAAGTAAATCTGTAAGTATATGAAAGTGAGGTCTTTCAAAGTGCGATGAAATGCATGTATGTGCCTACAAAAAACTTCATATAATAATAGGTAATTACATACATAATTTACAGTCGATATAATAATAAAACCTTTGCTGTATATCTATAGAACAAATTATAGGGTTATTCTTATAAGCTGCACCTGTTAATGCAGTACCTGTTAGTAAGTAGGTACTGCTTAAATAATAAAAGTAACGAGTAACAGAAAATGTTCTAGCAACCTATTTACTCGTACATAATTATATTATTGACCTTAATCGGCTCTATAAAATATATTACTTTATAATTTAAATCTCCACAAGGTTATGTTGTTTAGAGTGCGCGTTGCAATATTCAGTTTCCTTAATCTTATGCCAGACATTAGATTGTTCAGTACGAGATGTTGATGGACACAGAGAGAAATAGATAAATCGGTACACTCTAGGGTCGTACCAAATCGTTTTTATCCTTGTGTCAAGTAAATTCGTTTGTGAATTTATGATGACCTCAATGACCCAGCACTATTAAGTTTTTACAAATATTGTTATGTATATATAGATTGGTTATAGTAGTTAATGTCACTATTTATTCAAGAATATTTTTATTTATTTTTGCACTACTTAATTTTAATTAAACACGTTGTAAATATTGTGTAAATAAATATAATTAATCAACATTGTCAGCTAATAGACCTTAGGGCAGTGTAAAAATCGGAAATGTGAATGTGATTTATCTTTATAAGTATATATTGGAGTTTAACTGATGGCAATAGTACCTACTGCTCAATGGCGTTGCCTTAAGATCTTTAGGTAGTCCACTTGATGTTATAACTAAGGTCAATGTTTTTAGGAATTCTGTACGTTAAAATGACGATGAAAATAGATATAAATTTAAAATAAGTCAATCGTGTACCTACTTAGCATGTTTGATATTTCTTTTATGTGTAAATAATTGCATTGATTACTCCTAGTGTAGATAATGCGCCACATCCCTACAGTTAGGTCTGTACGTCCCGTGGTGATTCGTCCTGATTGTATAATGGAGCACACTCGTGCTCGCGTGGGCGCCCCTCTGTCACCGGCTCCAATACACGTAACGTATCTGCACTTTACAAATCATCTCTATCTACCAAGTACCAAGTAGATCTAGATTTAAAACAAATCTCATTTTTTTTTAAGAAAAATACATAACATCTAATATCAACCTAATAATTTCATAGATTTAATATTGAATCAAGCCAAATTGATATGATCAATCATATTATTAAGTTTTTTAATTAATTACAAGTCTTTTTTTATTATAAAAGTGTTTCGAGTCAGCTAATGCCTATAATAAAATTAAAACGGACTCTGGCTCGTGCTTAAATGGTGTCCTTACGAATAATTTAACTGTGAAATATTTTAATCTAGTTCTCCGCATGTGTGACCTTTGTCCAAGCCCCAATGATGTACCTAGCATATGAAATCATCTCTTAAAATCAGATCCCGTCTAGAACGGCCATCTGGCTAAATTGGTAAGCACACATTGTCATCTTCATAATATGTGGCAAATCATTTTTATTTAAGACAGTCCTCTTTGCCCGAGAATATATTAGGTACATTATTTTATTACATGAAACGGTGTGGCTCGACTTTAGGTTTTGTTATTCAAAACAAAAATATTGTAAATTAAACCTACTAAAAAACTGACCTCTAAAATTTTTTCTATTCGTGGATATCGGACTTGATATAGACAGTGTATAACAATACCATAATATATAGTGCATTAGTAATACCACCTACATGGCTACAGACAATACGAAATTGCTACAAGCTGATTTTCAGATTCTATCTACTTACTTACTATTGATGTATACAAAGGTACTTACTCGACCCATTCCTTCGGACGTGACTAAGCCACTCATTAGCCATAACATTTCTTAATTGCTACCTCTGTAGAGTCCTGACGACTGACGTGTAATGACAACGTTGGTGTAAAGTATTAAGACGTAAAGAACACCTGCATATGACTAGTGCGGTAAAATAGGAATAATAGTTTCTATTTCATAAAGAATGTTTTAATAGCTGATACCTTAATGAAAACCTTAATTTTATGGTACCGTTCGTGGGACGATTGCTATAATAATTGTAATATTGGAACATTAAATTGCAACGTTTAATTATAGAATCAACATAATAAAATCCATGTTATAGTGCCCAAATTACCAAAAATGAATATAAGTCATATGATATATATAAGTGCAGCGCATGCCTAATTTACAGAGCATGCAAACATTTATGTATAATAATATGTACGAGTCAGACTCGTAACACAATACGCACTTAAAAGCAATAGGCATTAGTCACGTCAAAAAAAAATGTTTTTGTAATAAATAAGCGGACTGAATGGAAGAATTCGGGTGAGTGCGCGCACATGCGGTGCCGACGTCACCGACGCCGGCGCCGGCGCTGCACATGTACGAGCAGCACTGACGGATGGCGTAAATAATCCTTGGGAATAAGCCTTGAAACTGGCCAGGCTGACCTAGACCCATGTGAAAAAACAGTCATGGTACCCCATTGCAGCCATAAACAAAGTACGAGAAAGTGAAATGTTATAAAGATAGTTGCGTACAAAAGTTTTTATAGTTTAATTTGTTTATATGAAGCATCAAAACAAACCTAACGATTTTTGAAAAGGAAAGCGTAACAAAAGATTAGGGACTTTCGACTTAAACCCAAAGCGCTAAAGCGTATGAAATTAGGATCTGCAATAAATCCAATGATTCTATTTAACTTTAGCATTACTTACACCTGAATGTATTTGTAATGGATAAAAGTTTCACCAGTAGCCCTAGTTGCATCCTACGTTGCATTAGATAATTAATTATTTACAAGTATTGGTTTTATTAACCTTTTGATGTAGCTTACTATGCTTTTTACAGGTATTTTTTTTAAATCTAAATAATTTTCCCACGTCGCCAATTTTAATATTTACGGGTAAATCAAATAAACTACTTCATCGCGCATCAGAGGCGCCAGCACACCACATGTCGTGTGTAGCGTAGAGCATGAATGCCCCATGTAAATAAATAAGTGCCTTGGAGCAGAACAGCCTGACCGACCTAGACCATGTGAAACACAAACAGCTGTAGATAATATAAAAACTAACATTATCCAGAATGTTACCTAATGAAAGACTTGCTATGCTAACTGCATGAAAATTCTCTAACACTATTTTTAAATTTTTTACGTTGTTATTACGTATAAATACCTATGTTGTCCTCCTTAGTGCGAAAAAATTTCCTTAGCAATCTGAAATACCTAGAATATACTAGCCTAGCCAAAACCACTATCTAATTGAATTACAAAGGCTCTCGCTGTGATTAACAAACATTTCCCTACTTCGGTTCGCTACCCGACACTTTAACACACGATGTATTTGATAGGTGAATAAGCGTCGAATGCTTTAAATAACACGAAAGATATGTAAAAACAAAAAGAAGACAAAGGTGACTCTGCATTACTCCGTAAAGCGCTTACGTATAATTTTACAGGTATGTAATTAGGGTGCTCGGCGAGAATATGTCACATGCTTTGATGATTACATAGCCTTTCCACAGGAATTCAAGACTATATACTCGTAAAAATATACGTTGCTACCACGTTTAAGATGGCTTTAAATTGCGCAATTAAAATGTATACGTAAATTAGTTTACAGGTCAAATGAAACATTCTAATCTATTTTTATGGTTAGTAAAAGATACAGCAAGTGAAAACCTATATTTTTTTATCAAGAATTAATAAAATAAATTTTGAATTCGAATAAATATTTTTGTTAGACATGCAAATAAAGAGGAGAAAGAATGCGCGATTCGCATGGGAATATGAAATGATAAGGAATAATTTGATAGGAGGTATCGTCAGGCGATCACATGCTTTCACGCCAATCCAGCCGTGGGAATGATTACCGATGATCCAATAATGATTGACTATCCCACAGCTGTAAATCTCTGATAACTTATTTTCAACATTTTATAGCATTATCCATTCAAAGTGCATAATTTTGTTTTTATTGGCCATTTATGTATATATTTGTATGTAAATTATAAAATAAATATAACACATCAAACGTAAAGCCTCACAAGTAAATCTTTTAATCTTTTTACTAAGATTTTTCTTTATCACCCTTATCTCTGCAAATCATACAATTTACGCGCTTTCTACAATTTTTAAAGGGTCTCAGAACATTAAAAACAACTTGATTGAATTAGGTCATTTCTGTAACTGTAAAAGAGTTAAATCTGATAAGAGATGTTCACACGGCTTATCACTTATCATTTCAGTCAATCTGTAATGTCAACATGTCACTATTGTCAAACCCGTGACAGCAGGGAATATGTAACCGTACGCATGTATTTCATAAATGCAAGTACGTCTCTCAGCAACATGTATTTATGATCAAACATAACCGCATGTTTGTTTGCATGCGCTCATGTTTTGTCAAACGTTATCTGGACAGTTATTGATAAACACTGTACCGACGTTATTTTTTAGAGATAGTAGGTATATCACTTAACAATAATAATCCTCAAATAATAATAAATATAGAAATACAGTTCACCTTCAATAAAACAACTTTCAACACACCAGCCTTAATTTAATTTAACCAGCCAGATTTTAATAACATGTACCTACATGTTATTAAATTCTATAAACTTTTAAAAACTTGTGTCACTGAAAGTTAATTGAGGGATCCAACGCAAAATGGATATTAATGTAGAATTTGTTTTTGTACCCCGCCCTAATACGTTTCTTCTATTAATTTAATCAATTTCTTCATAAATCATTTTCTTCTGTCTACGCTTAGGCGCGGATCCAGATTCTTCAGAAATCTAGAGGCAATTGTAGTTGATTTCACCTATTTTTGTTCAAAGGAAGGCAATCCGGATCCGCATCGTCCAATAGTTAAAACTTCAAATGATCGTAGATCATTGTATCTCATACGTGGCTGACGAATTTAGCAGTGCAAACAGTAAGATGCGTTTGCACAAGGCAATGTATGATAAACATGTAACGAATGTCAATATGTTAGAGCATAGCCCGCATTGGTGGTTCTCACGCGGGATCGCTTGCGGAATACGCAACGCGCGTGAGAAAGAGCCGTGCGGTTTGCGACTTGAATACTAAAGTCGTCACTTACATTTTCATTGCCCTATATATTTCGAAAGTTCTTTACTTTTCATGTAGCATCGCTCATAGACTGCAGTCGAAATTTTCCTTGATATGTGGATTGAACTTGCGTTGGAAAGTTTTATTAATTACTAGGTGGTGCCCGCGACGTCGTCTGCGCAGGATTAGTATTTCGAGCAATTGACACAATATCTGAATAAATTGTAGCCTATGTGTTATTCTGAGGTATAGGCTATATTATTGTAAAGTTTCATTAAAATACATTCAGTATTTTTTACGTGAAAGAGTAACAAACATCCATCCATCCATCCTTTCGCGTTTATAAGATTACTAATATTTGTTGGATTCTCTAGCCTAACATGATTCATAATTAAATTGCAATTAAATTAAAATTAATTTAAAAAAAAAGGAATTGTTAGTAACACTCAGGATAGGTACAAGTACTAACTAACTAATTTCTCGCACAGAAAGGGCCTCTTACATTATAATAAGGGCTACTCACCATGCGTGTTAAAAGCTATCTAAACAAGTCACATATGACTGTATTGACTCGTGTGATAGCACCATTTATCAAACACACTTCAAAGCAAGCAGCGCCTTATCGTTAAGCATTAATTAAAAAAATCTAGTTTGTTCATTTCAATTCAATGAAATATTTTGTTAACTTTAAAACTTAAAAATACAACCCGTTTTCGAACTAAACAATCCTGAAAAAAGAGTATTTTTTTTTTGTTTTCTCAAAAAATGCTAAGTTTTATCTGTGTCCATCTTGCATAAGATTTTAACAATTACGTAGAAACTCTATTTTCAAGGGCAGTGACAAAAATGAAATGTTTACCCACGAGGTAATTATTTACCTCGTTTTATACATTTATCTAGACGTGTATGTGTACTGTATAAGTTACTAAACCTAGCTAGCCTAGCTACATTCATTCCATAACTGTATTTTTCATTCAAAAGACATCAACGCACTTCATAAAAAGTAAAAAAATCAATTATTTCTTTTCTAAAACAGTTAAATATAACGCTTCATTTCCTAATTCAACAAAACGAAAACGTACCTATTTCAAAGAACCGCAAAGGCGTTAAGCATATAAGAAAGAACTTATCAGATTTACGGTTCCTTTTTCTCCGCGACCATTAAGTTTATCGTTTTATCATCGCGCTATCGCTCTTGGCAATCCAAAAGCCTTCTTAGTTTCTCGGCTTGTGCCTAGTTGATACTCGGAAACAAGTTATAAACAAAATCCGATTAGATTCATTGTACTTCGTAATGGTTGTTGGTGACATGTTTTAGGAGTCTTCTTTTTCATTGAAATTTGTTTCTGTCTTTTTTATTAGAAGCAGCATTGAAAAAGTATGTATAATGTATATAGATAGCATAGCTGTTAATTAATATTTAATTCCCCATGGATTAGTCATACTGACATATCTAATGAACATATTATTATCATTTGTATTCTATTGAAAATATTTTAAAAAAACTTAATTACTTTACTGAAATCAAAACAATAAGTTCATTGTGCCATAAAGTAAAAAAAGCTACTATATAACTTAAATTCAGTATGAAAAACCAGTAAACTTGAATAATTTGGTATATAGTTTAATTTCAAGCTGTCGTTTCAATGTTTCGAATGCCTTTACGTCGACAGGCGACAGTAATTCACCAGTTTTCTCTTAGCGGAACAAAAAGTGTACATAGTAGCCACATTTAGTGGTTAACCGCGGGATTTTAAAGGCAAGGAAGTTATTTTATTAATTAAGTAATATAAGGAGAAAATGATCATTGATTGGTTTAAAAAAGTACGATAACGGATTTTGAAATCCTTTTTTAACCAATACATGAAAAACATCCCTTCAAACTATACATTACTTAAAAATTGCTTTACATACGCAAAACTGTCAGTGTGGAACACCAATTTTTTGGACAAAGTATTGGTCATTACAAGAGGACGGTATTGGAATAGGAATATCCCGTTTTAGAAGCTACGAACTGGTGGTATTAACTGCGGCTAGCTAGAGTTTCGGAGCCAATAAATCGCTGTAATCTGCCGTAAGTCGAGCACGGGCGACAAAGGCGAGGAATGCGCGACCGCCGGGAGGGCCGGTTACCGGGCTTCATTAGCTAACATACCTTAAAGTGTTTTTACCATCACTTTTTACATCGTTATGTAAAAAGTGAGGTCGCATTGTAATGAAATATTGACTGATGCAGCTCATGCTTACCGGACGAGGCAGCGTAATCATGACACCGCAAGAAATGTTTAACACTTAGAAAATAAAATCACATGCAATGGTACGCGACCATCGGGTGCCTTTCATGAGCCAAAATAATGTTGAATGACAGTTTTTGATACTTTACATTCCGTTATACCTAATATACGATAACATTATGATCATAAAATATCTTTAATATGCCAGCCTTAGATTTGGAGTGTAGGAGAAATCTAATTCCGAGCGCAGCTGCGCGATTGAATGTACTGTAGCCACATTTAAGTGGTTGTATTAATCGAATGAAGGCGGTCACAAAGGCCTCGGCTTGTACGCGAATCGTAAGAGCAACAATGCTAGCCGCGTAGCCGGCGGCTGATAAAACCGCTCTAGCTATACACTGGCCCTATATATTTTCCGCATTGAGATTGCGTGCCGCGTGCCCGGCGGCTGCGAACAATTTA
>DWQK01000710.1:0-18985 GCA_018231225.1 Noctuana stator
CACGCGGCCCCCACGCCGCCGCCGGCTGCAGAAGCAAGAGGAAACGGGCGGTAGGACCACGGACACTGGTCAGTCCTACTTCTATGCCCGGTAGGACTCGGCCCCGACCGAGGCGGATGCGCTGCGAAGAAATAACATGATTTTTTAACTAATCAAACCCTGGGTTCCTTGTTCCTGGGTGTCTTTAAGCCATTTTATGTCTGGTATACGTCTCTGGACTATGCTTCACTACGCTGCTCCAATGTAGATCGGGACTGGCGTGGTAACTACTACTGGCGGGATCATCATAAGTCGTACTTAGAAGTATTCAGGTACTCTACTCACCTGAGGCTGACCAGCGTTCATAGTCAAGGTAGAATCAAATGGTATCTTCGCTTTCTCCCAATATGCAGCATAATGGACGGTCACCTCAGCGTCTACCGGTACCAGGGGTCCAATACCTGAACAATATTATCCTTTTTTAACAGACTTCAAAAACAGGACAGGGTTTTCAATTCGACTGATGTTTATTACAACTTTCGACTGGGTGAATGAATTTGGATGATTTTTTATTTGAAAGTTGATGCGTCCCGTTGGGTTCCATTTTAATTCGGTCCCGTCCTGACAACGGGACCCAATAGAAAACCATATAAGTCTTAAATTTAGTATGTGCGACCCAACTTTGAAGTTGGATTTTTTCATAACATGAGCAATAACTATGTTATCACGATTTTAATATTTTTTAAAGCTCAGCTGTACTATTACAATATCGAACCTTCCTCCAAAATCAACATCTTCACGTCCCCGCTAGACACGCAGTCGATCATCTGAGCAGCCAGCTCCGCGAAGGTGTGGTACTCCGGTGACTCCAGCATCAGCATCTTGGTGCTCTGTTCCAAGTTGTTCAAAATGTCTTCCGAGTCACTGGAAAACAAAATATAAATCTCTCCGTTATTATTAATGTTAATTACTCTACTGTGTGCTACAATTATTATGACATTGCCTTCAACTCTTTTTTGTCCAGCTGGGCACGGGTCTCTCCCACAACCGGGGAAGACCTGGAGCATACTCCACCACACTGCTCCAATGCGGATTGGAGTAATAGCAGTATGTAACATATAAAACAGTGTGGATAAAATATTGTATGGCTTGAAGTAGCATCTTCATAAAACATCTACCTATCTTCGTCACCAAGATCTGGGAACAGGTCTTCGTCACAGTTGAACATGGAATCCTGGGTTTTCTTCTTGAAATCCATGTCCAGGTGGAACTCTGTACCTTTAAGTAGGTCCCTGAAACATTAATTATATAACACATACAAATTGTTTAGCAACAAAAACCAACTCCTGCTTTGTTTGAAGTCGTTTAAAAATTATACTTTGCCTGAACTTGAAAGTTATGGCAAGTCTCTGAGAGACTTCGAAAATTCCTTAACTAATACGTTTAAATAAAATAGTATACATTACTAACATAAAAATTAATAAGCAATAGGGTACTAGGGTGTAAGTTCACAAACCTCATGTTAATTCCCTTTGACAAGGGAACGGGGTCTTTG
The DNA here is from genome assembly GCA_018231225.1 of Noctuana stator. Lineage (NCBI taxonomy): Eukaryota > Metazoa > Arthropoda > Insecta > Lepidoptera > Hesperiidae > Noctuana > Noctuana stator. The sequence goes on from DWQK01000710.1 coordinate 1,535, forward strand.
AATACCTCTTCTTCCATTTTGAAGCAATGTTTGACACTTTGAAAATGGTTTCTAATTTAAAACAAAAAGATTTTACAAATACTAAACATTAAAATAAAATTATTTTTCTTACTGGTGCTTTGCTTACGAAGTAAACCAAAAATTTCAAAAACAGAATGACAGGAGTGGGAGTGACAGCAGGACAGCGACAGTTAAACATAAATAGATGAATTTTGAATGACGGCACAGACTAAGTAGAAATACTTCCACAGACTACATAGAATGTTCGCAATGACAGTTTAAGCTTTGTCTTGTAAACTATGTGGTGATTATTTCGTAGTCTGTGCCAAAGAGTATATAATATAATCCTAACGTATCTGTAGGTCCGTCATTTTTTATCAAGTTTTTGAGTACCTACATTTCTTAATTCCATAAGCCATTTTACTTCTTTACGTTGATGCCTCCGCTCTTTTAGTCTGTGTTTAGATGTAGATGTATTTATTCTGTTAGATGTAGATGTTTTTAGATGTATGTATCTCTTCTTAGTCTGTGGATCTGTGCGAGCGAGCTGTCATGTCATGTAAAGATTGTCAAGAAAATAAACAAGCATTCATTTTGTTTTATTATTTTTATTGATTCAGAATATTCATATTCATTTCAGTACAATTTTTTTGAAACATTTTTTGAAACAATTTTTTTGAAAAATTGTACAATTTCTGCAAATATACTAGATTACTGTTCACCAAGCTAAAATCTTTCAAGAAGAGAACAGCCGCCGAGCCAATCTACAGCTGATAAGCGAGGTCAAAAAAGTCTACAGGTAAATGAATATACTTTTTTTAAGGTAATACAATAATAATAACTAACTACCTACTATAAAACTAAAACTTCCCAGTTCTAGGCTAGTTCTAGTAGCCTTCCCGTTCAGCACGCCTGTAGGTGGCCATAAATTTTTTCCCCGACAGTTCTCCCCCCGACAGTTTAAAAACATAAGCAATGGTTAATATCTTACGAAAATATAATGTATTATAAACTGATATAATAATTATGAATGTTGCTTGTTTGTAAATCGTTGTGTTTTATGTTATTTGTTGTGTCATCAACAATACTCGAATCCAGGGAATCAATTATGACGATGATGCTATAAAATCCATCGTCAAAAGTTATTTATCATTGTTTTTTAGTTCCTTGAAACAAAAGAAAAATGGCGTCCACCGTCTTATAAAAAAAAAATAACTACTGACACTCACAGCTTTATACTAGGACCCATACTTAGAATAGAAATTTAAACTTAATTATTTAAACTTCTGCCCGCCGGGAATTGAACCAAGGGCCCTTTGAATGGTGGAACTGCCTAGTAACTACACCTCAGGGGTTGTGAATAAATAATAAATAATGCTTCACACTCACAGCCGCACACTAGAATTCCGTGTCGCGGGTGCCATGGACACACACAAACACCCAGACCGGTAACAGAAATCTAAATTCATCATTTAAATTTCTGCCCCGCCGGGGATTGAACCCGGGACCCTTCGAATGGAAGACTGACGTGGTAACCACTACACCACACAGGTCGTCAATATCTATACTAATAATATAAAGCGGAAGAGTTTGTTTGTTTGAACGCACCAATCTCTGGAACTACAAGTCGGATTTGAAAAAATCTTTTTGTTTATGATTGCTACATTCTTGAGGAGGTTATAGGCTATTAAGCATTACGTTACAATTCTTAACTTGGGTGAAATTGCGGGGCACAGCTATCTACAATAAAAGTACACAGAAGTACAAAGAAAACATTAAAAGAAGATACATAATAACAATATGTGATACCAACATTTAAATAAAACTTTTAAATAAAGAATAAAATGCTAATAATTATAATGATCAAAAGAATAACGTCGAAAATAATTCAGTAACAAATCTCTGAGGCACTCTACCATTAGTATCCGAATTTAATGAGTCTCACATTTTTTCCAACCCATCCCAAACGCTTAGCCCGAAGCGATGTTTGGCGATCGTGACACGGGACCGGCGCGGGCGCAGGCTTATTATTACAGCAAACGGACAGCCGGACGCACCGATAACCACTTGCGCATATGCATACGATACTATGCAAACACTTACCTAGAAGATGCATTTAACATGCATCCTTATACATTGGATTTCAAATTGAGTTCTATTCCACAGACGATAAGGTTTAAAAAGGTTTAAAGGGAAAAAGGGAGAGAGTTCCAAAATTTTAGCGTCATCCTAAAAACGACTCGATCATTGTTTATAAAAGATTATTTCTGTCTCACGTTATAAGCTCAGCCATAGCTGCATAGTAGCGTCATTCATACTGTAAGTGTAATCATGGAAATTAATCTAATAAGTCAATACATAATTTAAGCATTATAGCATCAAGCGCCATTAGACTAGCGTGTAACACCGTAGCGTACCTATGCTGATGTTGCGAGCACGCTATTGAACTTATATAAAACACTAGCTGTGCCCCGCGATTTCACCCCCGTTAAGAACTGTAACGTAATGCTCGATAGTTTATGACCTTCCTCATGAATGTAGCTATCATACACAAAAAGAATTTTTCAAATCCGACTAGTATTTCCAGAGATTAGGGCATTCAAACCAACAAATAAACAAAGTCTTCAGCTTTATATTATTAGCATATCTTGAATTTCTGGTCCCAATCGACCAATTCAAAGACGCTATTGGCAAAAAGGGGTTCGGTCCGTTCTCCAAGTCTCTTTTGACTAAAGACTCATAGATACCTAAGATGAGTTTTCAAAAACAAATGACTTCTACTATGTAGCCACATTTACTAGAATTGTCCAAAAAAGAAAAACACCAAACTCTTCGAAGCCAAACATGGTTCAAACGTGTCGGTAACAACGCTGGCACGTTATCTACGATGTTTACGGACAAACAACAGGATCGGCGGACCTTGTTCAAACATGGATCCCACGGATGTCGACTGGTTTGGACCGGGGTTCGAAGACTTCGAAGTAACACGTAACGATGGCGAAATTGGTTACAATTGAAGTAACATTCTATGTAAAAGTGGACGAAATTCTTTAGAATCTAAACATGAAGCACTAGGGGACGTATTCGCTATGACACACGAGATTCCTTATCAATAACGTGTGATTTCATAACGTGCATTTAACATAAATGTGGGTTCGAAACGCGCCACGCTACAAGTATATAGGTAGGTGATATACACTAAGTATGACGCGGCAATCGTGGGATTGTGCGTGGAATTGAAAAATCATATTAGTACCTATGCGCGCTACGTTACGTGTTTTTAATCTCATAGTGAATAAGGCCCTAGCTATGGAAGGACTTGAATAGATTAATGTCCGAGGGAACAATTGTTAGACAATAACTTTTGAAATGTCGGTAGAAGACAGAGAAATTACTGTTTCCCGTTTAATATTACTTGTAAAGGTTAACAAAATCATTGCAATTATTCACATAAACGAAGAAAGAGAATATACAAATGAGAAAACGTTCAATACTATTTAAACTTACACAGTTCTTATACCGTGGGTCCGCAAGAAGCATAATCAATTGCGTTTTATAACATTATTAATAACTAACAATCGTTGATTAGCAAACGCAAAATGATAAAGCAGAAGAAATAGCGAATAATGTAGGTAAGCAAGCATGTACTAATATATACAATAGTGAACTTTCGCATGAGAAACTAAGATTTCCCAGACAATACCGCATCGGGAAGGCAATAAAAAGGCGAATGTCTCAGCCACCGGCGCTGGAAAAAACCTCAAAACAATAATAATTCTTCATAATGATCCCGCATGGTCCGACAGTTTCCAATAAAGACACAAGGCAAAATTTTTGCAAGTGGTACGATAATACTTAAAACATTGTGTCAATGTTGTGCGCGGCTAAATGAGAACGTTTTATTACCTGGTTGCATTGAGATTTTAATTATTTAATTTCTAGGGTTTCCAGCCATGCAAAGCCCCCACGCGGTAAAGTTATAGATAACACTTTATAAGAGGCGTAGAATGAATAATTAATTGCGTGTAAAACGTAATAAAAACACGAACACAGACAAGAAATAAGGAACTTTGATCCCGTTACTCTGTGTCTGCAGCGAAACAAGTTTTAAAAGTTTGTACTACAAAAATGAATCAGAAAAGTCGACGTGCAAGTATTAAGTCCGTAAATTACACAGCAGTTACAAAACTAGTAGTTATTTAACTATTTTGTTTGCTCTCAACCCTTTTTATGTCCCACTGCTGGGCACGGGTCTGTCCCACAACCGGGGAAGGCCTGGAGCATACTCCACCACGCTGCCCCAATGCAGATTGGTGGAGACTATTTTGTTTCCGACGTATTAATTATTACTTAATAATAATTACATTTAGTATGAAAATATAAAAAATAACCGGAGAAACGCCAATATTTTATAAATCAATTAAGGCGTGCAGTAAAGCGGGACTATATGAGTGTGGCCCTAAAAACCAGATTAGAAATGTTTGTATAAGATGAATCAATGAGATAGGATTTATGGAAATAACATGAAATCTTTAGATCGTTCGCTCGCACCTGCCAAACGGTTTAGTATGCAGCAACAACCGGTTGTTCGTTTCAACCCAAAACTTTGCTAGATATCTCAACTGTTTTAAAAATTGGTAATCTTTGATTGATTTATCTGGCAATATTATGAAATTGTTTTTGGAAGTAAACAATATAAAACTACTCGCTTTTGATTAGCTTAATGCTGTAAATTTTAGTGAAGATGAAACTGGAAGTTACATCGTATCAGCTTTAGAGAAAAAGAACATAAAATCCAAAAAACAAAACGTTGTAATTGTCACACAACTTACAATTAGAATTCTTGTACATGAACTTACGATAGCATGTGGTCCAAATGTCTTTAGACGTAATGGGTGTCTATTGGTTCAAATTATGAACGAAACTCATATAAGGAATCGATTCATAATACAATAATTACTATTAATTGCGCTACGGTTGAGTTATTAAACAATTTATTGAGGATGAAAAGGAGAACTTGTTAATGCAAGTCTTAAACTGAATTTCAAAATAGGGAACCTAAAATATTAGGACAAATTAAGACGCCTTTAAATTAACAAGACTTTGTGAAATAAGTATTCCAACTTTAAAAAATTTAATACAAAGTGAAATAATAAAAAAGTATTTCCTAATATTGAACAACTGTTCAAATATTCACAATTTCTCAGAGACAGGGCGTGGAAGTTAAGGAGCTTCGCAGAACAATCTCGTGTCGCGCGCGGTCGATTGTCTTGAAACAAACACAGTTACTTCTGCCAATGGCAGTCGCCTCCTAGCAACGCTCGTCAAAGTAATAAGGTTCAAAATGAAAGACGAGATAGTGGAGTCTGTATGCTAAATATCAAGTGAGAAATTGCTCTTAGTTGAGATTTATAAGAGTACTGACCGCAACAGGGCTGGCAAATAATTTTCACAGATCATACTTTGCAGATACTTAATAAACTTCACAATTTCAAACAAAATAACTTTTTTTAAAGAAAATAATAATATTACATTACGATAAAAATTACACAGATTAAATAATAAAGATAATTTCTATTTCGACAGCCATCATACCTACTTTAGAATTGAAAATATGCTATTTATGTCGATTTATCATAATAAATATCAGCAATTAGTTACTGATACTTACCTACATTTTGAATATCTTTTTATTTACATATCGACGTAGCTACAGCTAAACATGCACATGATAATACTAAACAAATCCAACTGAGATTGAATATCATCCCTGATAGTTAACCCAATTGGCGAGCACTAGACAATTGACGGTTAATTGCGATTGTTTTAAAAGTGGAGCGTCGGCCATGTTTATACAACATACGAGTACCTACAACAGACACAAGCGCATTTCGATACACCGCCGACGAACGTAATCAAAACCCGACGTAACTTACATTTACCTACTCAACTACAAATAGGACAACTGTCAAGGTGATGTCACTCGTTTCTGATGAAGCTATACGGAACGGGTAACAGGAATGTCGCAGATGTGTTAGAATCTACAATACTTGGCACTGTTAGGACGCCTCATTGTGGGAATTACGTTGTTGGCGATCTGAATTTCTGCTTATCTCAAAGTTGATCTACAGTTTCAAAAATTCCCTTTTTAGTTTGCCACATATGATCAACTTAATTTTATCTTAAGCGTCGTAAAATGCTTGTTATATCCTTGTAAATAACTCTTACTTATTTTGTTGTTCATAGTCTTTTTGGTCCCGTCTCTCTTACATAATGTTAGGTTTAATGTCTGTCCACTGACCACAATGTAATGTAGGCGGGGAAGAAAGCATCGTATTTGTGGTACACGACCGTACCATAAAACACGGACGCTTTCAACGACATTGTTACAACAATGTCTATGATCAATGAACATGTACTGCCATAAACAACACTTCGAAATGTTTATCATTGGGCATACCAACAATTCTTCGGACCACGCCAACGACACGACTACGGAAGATTGTCGTGCCGTAAATTTTGTAAATTTCTTAAGTTCCATGCTAATTGAATGATTTTAAATTTCAATCTCGTAAAAGAATTGAAGGAATGACTCGACGATTCTCTAAATGGAATGTTTAGGTAAGTCGTGGGGATAACACATTTACTAAATTCAATTTCTAAAAGCATGCATTTCAAGTTTTGTCTAAATAGAAACTTGAAAGTTATAAAAATTACATTCACGCACCTCAAGAAACCACAAAAACCCAAGGTACATCTCAAACGCTACTCGAAATGAATCCCAAAGCAGAACTTTCCCTCAAAACGTAGTTTTATCGTCCAAATCCTTCCCTTTCCTTAAACAAATTGAATAAAATAACACTATTATTGTGGCTTGATCAATATTCAAAAGTCCCACTAGGTCCCGACCACAGAAATCGTGTGGCGTCGCATCGAATACTAAGGGGGGATTGAAATTTGTATTCAGCCAGGTAGGCTTAGGCGAAGACGTCGTGCGGACTACGTACGGAATTAAACTGTTTTCTTTATCGTTACATCTAGTGTTTTCAATGTCCTTGCTCGTACGTTTTAGATGCCTATAGAGCTTGTAGAATACGCTTTATTACATTTAGTCCAAGAAGCCCTAGATTCCTCTTGACATTAAGAGTTTGTTTGTTACCTTATCTACTATGAAACTATGAAAGATTATTTTGATGAGTAGGAAAGGCGCGTGAGACATTTGATGTTAAGTGGTCACTGCAACTGAACAGCGTCCATGACATAATACCTACTATCACCACTGAGGCGGATGCGTACGTGGATACGTTTGCTACTCAACAGCACTATAATGGTCGTCTGAAATTGGTCTTCCTCCAGCATTTACACCTTCCTAACAGAAACCCGAGAAATTGTTTTGTGTTAGGTCATGATGGCGGTAGTGGTCGGTGGTACCTCCCGGGGCGAACAGTATCTACCTTATGTTTAACGTTTTTTGGAACAACCGCAACGCTTTTGTTAATGTTGGTTTACTTTACAAGCAAGATTGAAAACTGAACTAGGTAGTTACCTAATTCCTTTAATAATCCAAATTTAAATTTGGAAATGCAAGTTTAACTAACGATTTCTATATTTGATAACCTACTTAGCTATTTAAATGTCCGTTATACGGTTGATAACGGACATCTTAAGCCAAACATAACTTACCAGAATTTGGGAATGCAGTTCATTTTACATGCTAAGTAGATTAATGTTGTTTTTACATCAGTACCAGATTCTTCACACACAAAATGATAACATTGTTTGTAATCAATGTGATTAGTGCATTGTCTGACTTAATCCTCTAATGTCGAAACTAATTATGAAAATTGGTAAATTTTATTTCGGTGATATTCTATTTACCAATTCTGTAAATTTACCTGGTTTAATCTAAAGACATTTTTACGTTTCACATGAATCCAGACGAAGCGAATAATTGTTTGTATCCGTTCAGATAGCGCAGTGCAATAATAAATAGATATCTCGGGTTACATATTGCAATCTCAACGTCAGCAAGTACGATCAAAATACATTAAAAAACGATGCGCTGACTCCACTCCAGTTTTTAAAACAAGTAGTTACACAAGTACTACTAAACTGTGAGAACCAAGATATAATCCGACCTTATGCAATGGCACCCAACACACATAAAGCTCCCTTCCGCAGCGCGCCAACGTATCGCGGCCGCGGTAACTTGCAGACCGCGCTTTCATAAGCTCGACCACTCTTCAAAATTCTGTCTGGCTACATAATATAGCACTTACCTTCTACACCGTCGATTCTGGCAGCCAAAGTCGACAGCAGGACGCCAATCGACAGCAAAGTAATCCCATAATCCGGTATAAAGTTTCTCGACCACATCTTGTAGCACAACATTCACACATGGATCACACACATTTGTTTTACTCCTTCTGTGTCGTTTTAGCACTAAATAATCAACACTCACGGAACTAAATGTAAGAACTGACACTTCATTTTGTTTTTGAACTGTTGTTACGTCGAAAACTTTGGTGTATTGGTCATTTTAGCGGTAAAACACGTTCAAACATAACGTAAAGCCCGGTAGGATCATGCGCAGCCGCGTCCTGCTCGCATCTGACGGCTTTGTTCGTAAATACACAGCGTACGGTAAATCAAAATGGCGGCGCGTGCGCTGGTGTGCGTGTGCGCAGCTTACAACAATGCGTATAATAATTTTTACCCCTTTTGAATGTCACTGAGTGATAGTATTAAACATATAATGTCTAAAAAGTTACAATTTAAGTTATCAATACATTGGATTCTCAGAGAAAAGCCGTGAGAACGCTGTCACACACACATGTAAAGATACGCGAAGGAATGTTGATTCAATGGAGAAATCAAGCGATTCAATAGCACTCGGGGCTCGTAGCCAATGGTGAGCTTTCAAACTTAGTAGTTCTCTTACCACAACAAAGATGGCGCTCATGAAATATAAGTCAGCAAAGAATTATTGTAAGTAAGGGTAAGTATTCAAAAGCTCATTTTAAAACATGTTTATAGAAATAAATTTTATAAAAATATATAGGAGCTAGGTGTTTATTACTTTCCAAAGATCAAAGAAAGCCTAAGTTTTTAATTTTATTTGATCAATACTACGGTTTCTATGGACACAGTAAATACAGCTGCAATTAGGGAACAAAATTATACCTAAATTAACATCGTAAAACTCGCAAGTAAATTTTAAACAGATTTTTTTTATATAATGGCGATGTGTTACCAGAAACACCCTTTTGAAATAGAAACGGAAGATCGTTTGACAACGATCAACACAAAAATATTCGAAATCAAAAAGAAAATACAACTGTCAGGTAATTTAATAAAAAAGTTACTTACCATTTACTTAATTGAGGTACCGTTTTTTTATTTATTAGGTATATTCTGTATATAGGTACCTAATTCTCGAAGTTCCAAAGATTCAATCGCTACATACTTATCTATGCAAGTGAAATATTTGACTTTGTTTATAATTAATTGATAGGTAATTAATTACGTCTGTAAAATTTAAACTAAAACAGTACCTACCTATAGGTACTATTGAAGAGAAACCATTCATACATTTTCATTCATAATCAACTGTATTATTAATTGCATTTACAGTACATGTAAGCAAATCGTTGATTTGTTACTAATAAATAAATATTACTATTTAATTTGATTGCAGAAGGCCAAAGAAAGTCCTATTACGAAGAAAACGAAGCAGAAAAAAAACAAAACAATGATCTTATAGAAACACTCAAAAAAGAAATCAGAGTGCGACTAGACGAATTAACACAAGCCAAGGAAGTTATTGGAGAAGACGAGGTACAGGTCAAGAAGTATTTGAACGACGTTTGTCCTGTTGGAAACAAGGCAGCTGATCAGGTAATAGATGCTATAACACAAAATGTTAACTTCGCCATTAAAAGGGCCTTTAAATATATTCAATCTTCGTTAAATAAGCTTTAAGTTAACAATGAAATATTTACTAATATAATAAAGCAGAAGTTTTTTTGTTTATTTGAACTACAAGAACTCTACTCTAAAACTACAAGTCCGATTTGAAAAATTATATTAGCTACATTCATGTGGAAGGGTTATATAGGATACATAGGCCATTAAGCATAACGTTACAATTTTTAATGCGAGGAACAGCTAGTAAATAAATAAACCTATATATCTATACATACAGATAATCCACAATCTAGACCTAAAAGTAATCGAGCAGCGGAAGATTTTAGACTTGCTGAAATATGAGAAGAAAAGTAAAAAAACCAAACTCAAAGAACTGGAAAATGAGTATGAAATATTGCTTATCGAGAGCACGAAGAGCGCTTTGGTCAAATCCAAAATATCTACTAGATCAAGGAAGGTAAGTTAGCGTTATGTTACTGGAAACGACTCAGTGCGTGCTAAAAACAATTTTAACCAACTGCTACTTTAATTAATAGGCTAAGCATATTTGAGTTTGGCACGAAACGCTAGAACAATTAAGTAGGAACATTTGAATAGAAAAATTCAATTCAAGATTTCAAATTTAGTGTCTATCAGAGTGCATTTTCTACGTAAATTAAAACTAAGTAAGTTAAATATTCCACCAAACATTAAACCAGTCCTCAGACACCAAGAATAGTAAGGGACACTTATTATAAGTACTCAATAAAAGCATTATTTTTCGTTGCTTTTAGCATGTCTCACACCTTGAAAACGAAATTCACAAAGTGCTGATACAATGGACCGAAGCAGAACTAGTCAAAAAGAAATATTCATCAATAAGGTATTACTTAAGTTACTTAACACACGTAACTGGTAAAGCTTTCTAACTTTACAAGTTAGGTTTGGGTTATAGAATTTTCATTGTCAACAAGAAATCTTATCTTAAGAGTACGTGTAGATATTATTAGGGCCTCTACATATAAAATTAAATTATCCATTTAATCTTTACAGACAAGCGTTAGTGGAAGACTCTGTGAAGTTCGAAAGCTCATTAACTGGGATTGAGGAGCTTCTAAAAAAGCAAAATGATGAAATTAAAAAATTGGAGGTAACGTTAGTTACTAGTTAGATACAATTTCAGTTCATTCAACTTAGATTAAAGCAACAATCAAAATCTAAATATCCTTAATTTTAACAATTTTAGTATTCAGTTAGTAGAAACTTTACCTACTGACAATAAGCATGAGTGTATGGAATCTAAAGACATTGTTGTATTTCTCGACCCAGTACGTACGGGAGGAAGCAGCAGATATGCGCATTAGAGCGACCGCGGCGACTGCGGCGGAGGCTGCGCGTGCGCACGACGCCGAACACGCACGCGCAGCCGAGAGAGCGTACTTCGCGCAACGCTTTGACGAACGGAAGCGGGAATTGGAGATACTAGAGAAACGAATCTTCCCGCCACCTAGTAAGATCATTACATTACATACACATCACGAACTATATAAGTTCCAAAGTCCGTGGGTGCAATTGCCCAACCACTAGGCATGAGGATCGTAAGCGATCTCATTAGTTAATCTTACTCGGACGTGATTGATACTCGAGCATAAAGAGTTGATGACGTTCTCGGTTACTATAATGTCAATAAAATCGCGTTAATTTCAGTGCGACCGGTTCGTCAGGAATCCAGATCCACTGAAGGAGAGACAGTAGCTGAGGAGACTTCAGCCGTTACACAGATGGAAAACATTTTCCAGAAACTAATGAAACTTACCGGTGAGAATGAGTATATCGTAATCCTGTTGTTGAATCTCGAAACTTGAAGATATGACCAAATTCATTTTTCAATTTTAAGTTTTCCATCTTCAAACCTAATTAAAACTAAAGTAAGTTAACTACTAAAGTAAGAGGGAAATAAATTTTTAAGACAATTACCTTAAAAACTGCATATCAACTGTTTCCAGGAGTAACTGAGGCAGAGGAAGTGTTCGATAGGTTTCGCGCTCAACGGGAGACTTCCAAGCGCCTGAACTATCTCCAGCAGACGACGGAAGAGGAGAAACTGCAACTGGAACAGACGCAGACCACTCTCATGGCAGAGCTGGAGGGATACAAGTTCGCGTCTGTCAAGGATAAGGATGAGTAAAGCAATTTTTGAACATATTCATATTTTACGAGTTTTTCTAAGAACTGCTGGAATCATTGCAAATAGCGGAGATAATCCGGAAGAAATCAATGATTTGCAATTATTGCTTATTACACGGATTATTTTTGTTGTCTGTGTACACACAAGTCTCAAATTGCCATAAACATAATTTTATGTAGATATTAAGTATTTTCCCTAGCACACAGGATTATTTGAATTTTGAATACATTACGTTATTTCACTCCATTCTAGGGGTCAAGACCAAATAACAGAGTTGAAAGCGGAGATAGAAAAAGAAGAGAAGATATACTTGGAACTAGAGAAGCAAGCGGAGGATATTGACAACTTTCTGCTGGAAATCAAAAGACTTTTATATGAATTGTGCAGACTTCTGGACGTTAGTATAGGGCTGATCCTTAGTTTAATAATATAACTTCCTAACTCTTTACTTATTTTGAATCACTTGTGATCACCAATTAAACGCCTACCAAGTAAATATAGGTACTGATACCACACTTACATTCTCGTATTTATTTTCTCTTAGGCTAAAGCTGGACAATACCTATATATTTATAGCGAATACCGAATGCTTAATGTTTAACAATAAAGTGTTGTAAGTTTTTTTTCCACTAAAGGAAGACCCAGGCTCCAGACAACCAGAGATTATGACACTTACATACCCTGCAATGACTAAAATAATTTCATTTCAATTACAAGTTGTATATAAAAATCATAGTTACACCAAGTATTCTTCTTTCAGATATGGACAGACTTATGATCGTAGTCAACCTCTTTCGACATTTTTATGGTTGTCTCTACTCATCTTTAACGTTACAGGTGATCCCAGAACCGCCAATGCCAGAGTGGACAGCTGAAGCCCGAGATATTCAGGAGATAATCCAAGTGTTGTCAACTCGTTTCGAGAAAGCACGAACACGAGCTATGATCATTAGTGAGAAGCAGAAAGACGCTGCAGTCGTAGTGGTGCCATCTAGTGTGAGTATTGAGGAAGCCAAGTGCTCCCATATATGACGTTATGACGCATCCAAGTCCTCTTAGAAGCCATCCTACAGAGGACCTAGCGCAGATTCGAGATTTACTTCAGAGAAATGTTAGGCAATTCACCTGAATTTTATTCGAAAGTGTTTTTACCTTATGTTGGTATTTCACTAGTATTTATACACTATTCGTGACTTGGGGGCCCTCCACCAACTCACCCCTAAAGGGGATAAAGGTTGCCATTGCATAAGACTTCCACCGTGTAGCAAGTTTTTTCTTGCGAACATATCAAGTCCTCAGTAGCAACGCTTCATATGACCTCAAGAACTTCTCCTATTTGAGATTCTGCATACATGTCCATGGGTTGAAATGACAATTTAACACCAGATTGCCCAACTTTTGTGTATGGTATTTACAGTCGGCATCCCGCGCGGCGTCGGCGGGCGCGAGTGCGAGCGCGGGCTCTCAGCGCGACAGCGAGCGGCCGCTGCCCACGTACCGCGAACTGCTCACCCAGGAGCCTGTCAAGCCACCGCGTTAGTAATAATAATAATAACGCTTCACACTCACAGCCCCACACTAGCATTCCCTGTGTCGTGGGTGCCATGGACACACACAGACACAAATACACAAACACCCAGACCGGGAACAGAAATCTAAAATCATCGGTTAAATTTCTGAACCGCCGGGGATCGAACTTGGGATCCTTCGAATGGCGGACTGGCGTGGTAACCACTATATCACACGGGTAGTATCGCTAATGGGATAGAATAGAAATAGAAATACTTTTCATTAGGATAGCAACAGTTAGCAACATAGACGAACTGAAATAAATGGACGGAAAAACAGTAAAACATTAGTGATGCTACCGTAATAAGTCAAGGTCACTTACTGCGTCTTAAGTCATTGTCTGGAAGGCATTTCAGCGGCTCTGCTAAGCCGCCCAAGAATTTTATAGACTTTTAAAATTCATTCCATCCATCCATCCATCCATCAGCCTTTGGAGGTCCACAGTTGTACATAGGCCTCCCCTAAGCGGCGCCACTCCACCGGTCCTGTGGCCTGTGGATCCAGCGGTTTCCCGCTATTTTCCTCAGGTCATCAGTCCATCGGGCCGGAAGGCGATTTGTGCTCCTTTTGCCGAGACGTGGTCTCCATTCGAAGACTTTTCTTCCCCATCGGTTGCTAGTCCTTGGGACGATGTGGCAAAATTCATTAAAACTTTAAAAGTTAAAATAAAAATACCTAACACCACAATTTAACATAACATAATGATTTGTACTTCTCTTATTATTTTTTACCTGCTTGCTATCTACTTTAATATTTTTCAGCATCTGAAGATGAAGAGGATATTCCTTCACGGTGTTACCTGAAGCGGCAAGCTCAGCTCATAGTAGACACCAAGTGTCGAAGAAAAGGGTTCAGGACACCTTATCCAAGGAAATAATGTCAATAGCATAAGTTAAGATGTTTGAATTGACAGTGCTATTCTCAACATAATTGTAAAAATAAAATTTTCATTTTATAACAAATGTTTTTTTTCGTTTATGAGTAGCATATGATGTTGAGTAGTTACTGCAACCCAAGCACCTTAAACAGGAGAGAAGTCCTGAGATTATACATGGAGGCGCTATAGGGTGATTTAAATATATTAATGTTTCTTTTTAATTTTTCTGTTAGTTTCATTAAACATTATGATCAATAACTCAACACAGCCACTGCTGGACGAGTGCACGAGTCTCCTCTCAAATAAGGATTTAGTCCAGAGTGCACCAACCGGGCCAAGTACTATTTGAAAACCTTACCTACGTGGAGTGGCACTCATGACCATTAGATTTATTGTAATTCCTTTTAGAGATTATTTTATTTATCAATTTATTTATCTATTATAATTATACTATAGAGGTCAACGACCGTAAAGGTTTCGCTTTACAAGTTTGTAAGTATTAACAAAAACTTTAATAAATTTTCAAAATGTCAAATAACGTCAAACTTCAAACCTAGTTTCATTTCATAATAACTTTTGGATACAATTTACAAGATATTTTAATAATTTTGTACCTATTCTACGATACGCTTCCTACTATGTTCACACCGTACAAAAACTCGTATTTACAACTAGTATGCTCTATGAACCCCAGGGTCATCAATAAAGCAGTTGACCAAGCTATGCAGAGAGTGCACTTTGACCCCCACACAGGTACATTCAATTCTGTATGTTATTTAGAAAAAAAAACGATGCTAATAACCTATCTATATGTGAAAGATTTCGATCGACCACCATTGGTTTTCCCAATAATGGTAAGTAAACAAACCATTTGGAACCAAATATCTAGCTACAAGGAGTATAAAGCTGATGTTTCACTTCAAAAATTATGTTCTAACATTTAAAATACGCAATATTTGACGTCAAAATTCTCTTCAAGTCTTAGCTGTGGCTACAAATGTCCTGCGATTGTTTTGGTAAAATGTGTTATTACTTTCGTACTCTATGGAACGGGTTGAAAAATATAACATAACTGCACTGTCTTTTACTAACTTCAGTTGCAGTCGGCTATAATATTATGTGAAAAACAACAAAATGAAGTTGAATTTCCAAGGCCGTATTAAAAAAATTATTACCACCTTTAATTTTTATAATTATACTACTTATACCTAATTTTATCTCCAGAGAGACCACCAGCTCAGAGACTAGAATCCATGCAGCCGTCTCTTTACGCGCCTCACGTGGACATAACTCGCGCTAGGCTCGGCTTTGGCAGAGTGGGCTTACGAATTATAAACAGAGATCTGCATTCTCCTGAATATCTCACTCAGTTGCAAGCTTTGCACAGTATACTGGATCAGGTTATTAGCTTTATTTCACTGTAGGTATGTGCTTTAATTCCTTCACCGTCACACTAACAAAACACATCGTCGCCACAAATAAGTACCTAGATGCTAATTTTATAAAAGTATATTAAGTTCGTAATCAAAATCTTATTTAAACTCACTTTGTTGTGTAAATGAAGTTAAACACCTTGATTAAAAGTCTGATAGAATTTTGCTAAACTAGATTGGTTGAAAAATCTGACTGACAACTTATTGTAGGTCCAAATCTCAGAAAACGCGATGTTTCTCATCAACTTGCAAGTCGTCTATCGCTTAATCGACCTCATGATTAGCCGTGATCCGGTGATCAAAGAAAAGGCATGCATAATCCTCTCCCACCTAGCCAAATACTACGAAGGTCGCAAGAGAATATTGTCCAAACCGCAAATAATTGAAAATCTTATGTGGCTCATAATGAGGGAACGGAGGGAGATTCGGTATGCAGCAGCATATACCCTGAGAACCCTTGCCAGGGATCGCTGTTCAAGCGAAGTCATTTTAGCCCACGATAAAATCGTCGAGAACTTACTCAAAATGGTTAAAAACGACCACACCGGCATCGTGTTGCTTCACCTCAAAACCTTGGAGAACCTCATCGAATGGGACCAGGTCAAACCCTTAAAAGCAAACGCATTTCAAGTTATGTTGGCGCTGTTTAACAACCCAGATGCCAGAATTGTGTGCGCAGCCATGGATTGTATGGCGCAACTTTGCGTACACGACGTGGGCAAGAAATTGGCAGACGATTACGACTTGACCCATGTTCTGAATCCTTACTTATTAAACAAAGCTTTAGAGGTAAGGATCAGCGCAGTGGGCTTGATGGGATACACGACTGTAACAACTCGCTCAAAATGGCGTGCAAAGGAGTTCTGTGACGACCTGACCAGAAATTTGCTCAACTTATGCTACTGTCCAAACAGTCCGCTTCTGCAGTTACGCTCAATGCAAGTGTTGGTGAATCTGTGCGACTGTCCCGACGTCAGGTATCACTTGCGGAGGTATTGGGACGAGAAGATCAAGAAAATCCGTATCAGGACCCACGAGGAGTGGGACGGCACGAGCGAAACGACTAGTTACGGGCTTAAAACTGGTCACAATTACAGAACAATGTGTATAGAACGAGTGGAGACTATAAAGAATGAGTACGGTGACAATGCAGATGTTGTTAATGTACACAGTTACGTGGGCACATTGCAAGCATTGAAGGAACGACTGATTAATGCAGTACATTGGAAATCTTATAGAAATTAACATTTTTAATTTTTTTATCAGTGAAAACATGTTCGCTAAAAATAAATATATTAATTATTAATTTATATATTTTGCATTTTTAGTAACCCGGGCGTGGTCAGTACTAGAATGGGTGACCTCTAGAGGCACAGTTTTCGCGCTTTTATACTTCAGAAAGCAATTTAAGTTGTCGGTCCCAGTTATTTTAGACAGAAAACAGTCGTTAAACCTGGTCGGAAGCACTTTACGCGGTT
>DWQK01000711.1:0-18983 GCA_018231225.1 Noctuana stator
AGCAGCGTGGTGGAGTATGCTCCAGGCCTTCCCCGGTTGTGGGAAGAGACCCGTGCCCAGCAGTGGGACATAAAAAGCGTTGAAGCCAGGTACATAGTATTTTCCTTTCGTACACAGGATAAATATAATTAATTATCTTGCTCCTTAAGGATAGATTATTCATTACGCTTCTGTCCTCGATATTTAAAATAAAAAACCGAGTTATTATAAATGTTCACGAAAATATTGTACCGTTTTTTATGCGATCAATTAGTTTAATGATGTCGTGATGCTCGTGTTTTGTAAAAGTGTCACGTTAAAGTGACGCCGAAGGCGATAAACAACCATTCAAGGATTTTTTAAATATCTAGACAACTAATTTGTTTCTCAGAGAAAAAGCAATGAAATGTATAAAAGCAATTTCATTTGTACAGTAAATTCTGTCTTCTTTTAATATGACATGTGTCTCTGTACGTATTTGTCGAAGTCAGCAATGGCACCGTATGTCGAAACTACTACTCGACTCATTCAATTTATTTGACTACTACGAAACACGATTTCATATGACGTTCGCTGCAGCTTTCAAAGATTTGAAATTCAGGTACAATTTCAAAGAGATCGTGAAAACCACCGGCGCGGGCTCGTCTCCAAGGTCGCGACTCCACGTAATGATGATCCCTTCAACTCTAGGTACGTGCTTAAAGGCATAGGTACTACAAAATAGCATGAAAGTATTTTGTAATAAGTGAGATTAAAAGCTTTTGAACTTTTTGTTAAAGTTTATGTAAAAAATTCTTAATTTTATTTAAATTATCGAGCTTCAGAACGTAATCTCAATAAATAAATTTAGAGTGTACATAATTAGTTGCAATATGTATTGTTTATTAATTTTATTTATGTATTATTTAGTAATTTATAAGATACCTAAAATAGTCGAACATTTTAAAAAATTTGTATATCTAGTTTTAAAAAATTTTAGAATTAGGGTCTGCCTGCTTTTATTATATTGTAAAGTATTAAATTATAAAATAAATTTCCTGTTGTTGTCGGTCCAGTTTGTTTGTTTGTGAGGTATGTATCTACATCGTACCTCGCCAAATAATATACGATCATACAAAGTCGCAAGAGAAAATATTCTAATTATACTTTCTCCACTTCTGCACAGTGACTTCGAAGTCTAACTGTGGCGTCTTAAATTTACCATATATCATTATTATCTTCATGTGATCACTCTGTGTATAATTTACGTTATGTTTTCTCAAAGCGTTTCAGCGTTGTAACATTGCCTTAGGTGTGTAGGTACCTACGAGTAAATCTCGTCTCAATCTTACGGAAAATGGTTTATATTTACAATTTAATACCTACCTAATCTTATAATATTATAAATATAATAATATACAAAAGTCTTGTGGGGACTACTTGAAACCCTACCTGTAAATAACCAGATGAATCAAAAATGCGTTGCCGACTTTTAAGGAAAGCTGTTTTAATTAGGAAAAGTCTGACTTTATTTAAAAACCAATTTGTTTATGTCAAAATTCTTTTCAGTACTAGATGACTATAAACGGCTCGAACATATTTCATAATGCTACTTGTATACGGAATGTATTTTAAACACACACAATACCTACATACTTGAACTTTTATTCAAATTTGATACTTGAAAAACCCCTCACGTCACTAATGTTTCATGTAAATTGAAAAGCCACCTGTTACTCGGGTTGCCTTCAAATAAATTACGTATTTCAAACTGGGTCAGTATTTTCAGGAGTAGAAGCTTATCATCATTAAAATTTCGTGCGGCTTAACTTAAATGTACCTACCCGTCTACGATTCGTGTAGCGTTTTAGATAATGTCTACTTACTTTCGTAGCGCTACATGGGAGATATAATACTATAAGATTGTGATAGGAATATTTTAAGATAATTTTGAAGGAGACAAGCTATCTCTTCAGAATCTCGTTAATTTAGATTCTTTTGTTAATTACTAGAGTACCTACCTACACACGCCGGTAAAATTAGTGGAACGTTGTCTGTCTGGTACAAATTCGAATCGAAATTAAGTATTCGATAAATTTCGATATGTAATATTATCGCTGATTACGAATTTAATAAAAATTCCGTCCTAGCAGAGTTGTCATCCGCGAGGCGAAATGAAAGTCAATAGTGTCATTAAAATGCATGCAAAATTACCATGACAAAGGTCCAAGACGTTGCGACGTTCTATACAGTACTCGAAATTTTAGTTTTAACTCTGTTTCTCGTCGTTCGAAATGTATATATAGGATGAATAGAAAAAATTTGCTTCATCATTAATTTTTGGTAGGTACAACTCACTTTTGTAGAATCCATCAAGAATTATAATAATACATACCAAGGCGGACTAAAGATTTCTTATCACAGGGAGGGTACAAGATAAACACATGCATGCCATTGTTCGTGTTTTGTTAAAATAAAATGGCGTGAACTATATAGCAATATTATGCTGTGTAAAAAATGGAACTGGGTCAGTGTCTACGGGCATAAGCTTTATTGTCATTAGCTGTGTTGCCGTGTGGGAGATAATTGTAAGAAGAAAATTCAGTAAACGAGATATTTTCGCTTCAGGTATATCTTCAAAGTTATACTCAAAAATAGTAGCGAATCATTAATTAAGTAATCTTACAAATAAAACTAAACATTTGTTTAAATTTATATACCTAGCACGTCTGGCACGAAATAATTACCTAACTATCTCTGTTGCACATTGTTAAAAAATATTTCTATTTTACAAAGTAGTCACAGACGCAAATTGAAATAAAAGAAATATAATTTTTTGTTTAACCAGGTATTCGTGGAGATGGAAGTATTCTACAACGAACCTACAGTTGAACATCATATATCGATGTCAGATACAGAAGCTTACGATGCCCCACGAAAAGGAAAGAAAGGAGCAAAATCTGATATTCCAGCCGTTCACGGACGACGTGGTCGTCGAGGTTCTGTTGACAACAAAGAAGGGACTCCGACCTCAAGACCTTCGCGTAAAAGCACGAAACAATGGCCAGGAGCAGCACAACGATCAAAAACTTCATACGGAGCCAGGACCTTCACAAATCCAATTCAACAGTCGTTGCCTCAAGGTCCAGCACGAAATTTTGGATCAGCAGCGGCTCACTTCTTTGAGACAGCTCATGATTCCGCACATGCTCAAAACACCGGTTCCGCTCAAGATTCTGCGTCCACTAAGGATTCAGCTGTACATCAACCAGGAAACGTTCAGGGTCCTTCAGCTGCTCATACGTATGCAGTGGTTCAGTATTCTGAAACAGCTCACGGTTCAATTACTCAATATACAGGAACCTCGAACGTTTCTCCCCCTGTTCAATTTTCATCTCATGGTGTTACATCAACACGCGGAACAGCGACACCTCATGGCTCCGCGCCTCCAGCCGTTTATTATTGTGGAGCGGATCACGGCCCAGCCGCGGCTCACGCCTCACCTACAGTCCATTTCTCAGGAATGGCACACAGTTCTAGGATGCCACATAGTACAGAAGGAGCCCAATGCCTTGCCCTTATACAAGAATCAGCCAACAGTTCCATCCAGGGTTCTGTTAGTTCAGCTCAATCGGACATTGATGACGATGACACGTTAAGAAATCTGCAACGTAATATCGAAAACATGGAGCAATCTTTACGAAATAAAGAAACTGTAATTGATATTGAATCAGGTGATGAGTCACGTGGCCGCAAGCTAAGGAACGTTGGAAAGAGATTACTGAAGTAAGTCACATCTCCCATTGCAAATTTTTGTAAGACATATTTAACGGATTTAAATAAAATTCGAAAGATACTTTTGTATTTAATATTGACAGAACTATAAAATATTCACACACATGATAATTGGTTAGGGCTTTCCTACAAATATACAAAATTTTATAGACTTAGAGCGTTCATATTGTCTTAAGCCCTCTAAGGGTCATTTTCCCTATTTATTTCTTTATTTTATTACTTTAAACTTTTACGTAGGTATAACAATTAAATAATTGACATGTGACTTGTGACACATACACTACGACTAAGCTCCTTTATAAGTGCATGATCTTATTCGTTTTGCAATTAGTTTTTGCTGTAGTTTCCAAAGTAACATGTATTCGAAGAAACTTAGCTTAACACAATGACAAAAATATGCTAAGCGAATAAACTTTACAGACGTGGGTGGTCACTGGGCACTGATAAATCGGTGACAATCGCTGATGAACGCGAACCGAAGCGAAGTGCGGCATCTAGGATGAGGAACCTGATCCGCTTCGGTCGCAGCCGGTCCCGGAATGCCCAGGAGTACGACGAGGAGCAAGGCCTAATCCCCGTCGCTGGATCCTCTGCTGATCCCGAACCGACGGTTTGCCATGTCTCCATGTCTTCTGACGAGGTTCTTGTCGATACTCGAGTACCTGAAGATACATCAAAACAGAGACGAATGTACGTAGCACATTGAAATAATATTTTTTATAATTTATTGATTGTAGAATTTCCTGTATGATAAAGCAGTGCTTTGTAAATTAGCTTAATTGTTCACTTCGTTCACCCTTGAACACACTTTTTGTTGTGTGTCTATTTATTATATTGTGCAAATGTAAATAAAATAGCGCATGCATAAATCTGCGCATGTGTGTGCTATAAATTTCATATTGGTAAAAAATCGACAGTAAACCACAGATAATATATGTTTAAAACTCAACATTTTTATCACAGTCGTGCAGCAATCGATGGCGCGGGCCCGGCGGCTCTGAAGCCTGCAGATTTCCAAGTATGTGTAACCGTAATCGAAGCTCGGCAGCTGGCCGGCCTCAACATGGATCCCGTGGTGTGCGTGCAAGTGGGCGAGATCCGCAGGTACACCAGCGTCAAAGAAAGCACCAATTGTCCGTATTATAATGAGGTAAGTCTTATAGATCTTGTTCGTATGAGTTATGCTACACATAGGCAAAGTAAACATAGCTTTAGACTTTCAAGTTTAGAGAGATATACCTACTGTGACATGAGCTTATGTCCTAGCGACCAGTATTCGTGTAATTTATGTAGCATTAAAATCTAAACAAGCAAATAGCATTAATCGTTATATTTAATAACTAGCTGATCCGGCGAACTTCGTACCGCCTCAAAATCAGTAAATTATACACCTATAAACCTTCCTCTTGAATCAGTCTATCTATTAAAAAAAACTGCATCAAAATCCGTTGTGTAGTTTTGAACATCTAAGCATAAATACAGACAGACAGGCACGAGAAGCGACTTTGCTTTATTATGCTGTAGTGTAGAGTGTACGAGTAGACTTGCTGTAGTGGTATACTTAATGAACTCATACGTCACTCCCATTTCTGATGTATGTTACCTTAGATATACAAACCTATTTATGGCTAAAAATAGACTAGAGAACACAAACGTCCCGACCAGCTTGCACGTCTTATAACAATGTAATTTTCCTACAAACAATATTCGCCGGAGGCATGATGAAAATTTAACATTGTTTGCTAATTCACTTGAGAAACGTTGTTACGAGTACCTACCTTATTGTAGCTTGCTTCTTAATACTGAATCCACTATAAAGTTAAATATATGTACGTATTATAACGTGGATATCTGCGTCTATGTTTTCGTTTGTATGAGGAGTGATTTAGCTACAATTGAAGGTTGAAAAAACGAATCAAAACTATTTATGTTATTCATTTGCTACTTTTAAAACTTAAAAAGTATTTAATATCTATAGCCTACAACACCTACTCTTACTTACCTCCTATTCAATTCTACATAATATAAAATATAGGCAAGTTAATATTGAAAGAAAAACACATAAGCGTATACTAAAAGCTGACAATACAATAGAATGGTAAATATCTTTATCAGGATCAATTAATTCACAACAAAGGATCCTCGCAAATACCTATCATGAATTAATCGCATGGACATTGTATGATATCTATTGTTCGCCGCATAACCGTGTACCTATTACGTATTATTCTCTTTATTTTCAGCCACAATTGATAAGAAATTTCGTATATGAACTATATTACATTTATTCGTACAGTACATTCTCTGTATTGATGACTTTTGGTAGCTTCAACATAATAATATATTCTGGTCCAGACCCTTGTATTTAAAACTTTATCAGTATAAATGAATGAATGGTGATAACGTACTAGATTTAGATAAGACTGATATTTTTACTAAGAAAACAATACTTAGGGGATGGTATTGGTAAATAAGTAAAAGTATATGTACTTAAAGCTAATTTTCTGTTTCTTTGTTCACAGTACTTTGTATTCGACTTCCACATGCCGCCGATAATGCTGTTCGACAAAATTATAAACCTCTCAGTAAGTGTTATATAAAATATTAACTATGCAGGTAGGTAGGTACTAAATTTAACATAATATGATATGTGTAGGTATGGTACGAAATTGCAGTTTTATATAAAAAGTTTGAACACCATTTTTTTAATACCCAGTACATTGAATTTAATAAATTGTTATGTTTTATAATGAACATGTAAATAACAATAAGAATTATATTTTCTGAAACCTAGTTTCATACTATATTATGTTAGTAAAATCATACTTAAAAATATTTTCACAGAGCTTTAGGTATGAGATATTTTTCTTTTCTGTTACTATGCCTAATTGATTTATGAGCGAGCTGGGATCCTTGATTGCTCGATATGATAAGGATAATCTGCTTCTTTCGTAACTTTCAATTTTGTTTTCCTTTAGATTTAGGTATGACAATATTGTTCTTATAAATAATTCAAGTTTTCTTATAACATTTACAGTTTTTCAGTCATATTTTCTAAAATTTATATTGGTACATTGGATTGAATTTTGATAATAATAAAGTCACTGTAATTGAAATTTCAACGATAGATTATTGTAAATTCACCAAATTTAGAATGTTACAGTTTTTGCTTAAAACATCACGAATCTTGGTCTAACAGTTTTCCACCAAGGACTACAAGACTATTTCATACTAATTTCATACCTTAACCTACCTATGCCTAATTAAAGATGTGGATCCACACGATGCGCGGCATTTGTTTTACATACGCCATGTTATCGTGTCGCATACGCAGCGCAAACGTAATGTCATTTAGAGTATTTGCTTCAAAACTCCACGCAACTTATGTCTTTATTTGCAACGCTGCTGGTACTTACCTAATTTAATAGACATGGTTATTAATTACATCAATTCATACGTACGAGTAGCTACAAGATTCACAAAACAGTCTTGAAGCGCCATCCAAATAGCAGAAATGTTCAAATCAATATTTTTATTAATATTGGGAGACACTTTCGATCATGCATTAACACAACTAAGTGCTAGGCTTACCATAATAATTTAATAAAAAAAACATGCATCGTGGAGATCCACACTAGCAGCGCCGCGAAAAAGCTCGGCGCGTCTTTTCTCAAACAACATAAAGTGATAAATTTAGCTTACCGTCACATAAAATCGCGTTATCATCAACGTATACTGTGTACAACTCTCTGGAGGGGCAATGTGCAGAATAAAACTTTGATGGTGTATTCTTTGCACGGGCGAAACGATAACTGCAACAGCTTAAGACTTGGGCGGTAGCGATAGGCCTTTGTTTAAAGAGTTTATAAAGTAGATTGATTTCGCTTTCAAAGAAAAGAGATTTTTGTTAGTTAAATACAATGCTTATTACACATTCGAGTACCTAAAACAAAAATAAAACATTAATTTAAAACAATTTGAAAATATCATCGATTTGAGATAAAGGTCGAGATAGAGTAATGATACCGTTTTACGAACTTTCTGAAATTAAATTCAAATTCGGATTGAACATTTTCTAAATTGAAATAAAGTGAAATGGATAGATAAAAAAAAAGAAAATCGTCACATAGCGGCATATGGACAGTAGTTCAGAATCAGAAGTAAGTATTTAATGATTAAAAAGATTATACCCATATGTATTTCACTAAACAATACCCAACGAAATCAATACCTACCACACCTGGGGAGTGTTGCAACTTTATGAGCTTCGCAATATTTACAAATGGATTTTAAAAATCATCGGTTGCATTAGCGAAGGTGTTTTATTTTTTTTTTGCGCCACAAAGTAATGTAAGTAGGAGATTCTGTTACATATTGATTCACACTCTTGTATGAAAAATGCGTTGAATCTTTAGCACATCATCGCTCATACCTTGGACTTGCTCATTAATTTTTTACAAGCGTTACTTCGGAGAGAATACCCGCCCGCTACGTGTAGCGATTACTTATTTATTAAACAATCTACCCGTCAAAAAAGTTTTTTTTTGTTAAGAGCGTGTTCACAAAATCGCACTTCACCAGTGTAATTGGTCGGTACGCGTGAATGAATTGCTTATTATTGGTTTGGCCATAGAGTGGAATGATTAAATCTATTAGATCATTTATTATAATGGCATTAGTAAGGGACTTTTAACGTTCGGAGTGCCCGCAATCAAGTTCAGTGAAATAGAACTTATTATTTCATTTTTATCATCTACTTACACATTCTTCTGTTAAAATGTTTTTAAATATTCATTACAGTTATTATAATTGCAACTGAGTCACGATAAATAAGATTTTCATGCAATATGAAACAATTAATAATTAAAATTCTTTTAAAAATATAAATTTTGTATGTCGCAAATGACGTACCAAACCTGAACTAAATATTGGTCAAACCAACAATCCGGGAAGGATTATAAATTATAATCGTAACTCGTAATTAAAACGTAATTCAATGATGGTTGCTGAATGAAATTATATTATCTACTATTCGAGCTTCTTTATAATCGAATAGCTCACATATCCACTAGACTAGTGCTCTTCAATAATAAATAATAATACAATAAACCAATTATAATTAAGTATATTAATTAGTAGAAGCACAGATTACAGAATGTTACGTGGTAGCGTTATGGTAATTTGTACCTATTAAGCTTTTCGGTTACAAATAAACTAATAGTGTTTTAGTATTTTTTTATCAACGTCTTGAAAGTTTGATTGAAAATTCCCTTTCTGTGCAAGTCTTATTAAAGTTAGTATTATGTTTTCCTTAGAAACAATCAAAATATATCGGAATTATTGGCAATGGATGAAATTTTGTTACAGAAGTCGCGTTTTAGTTAAAAATAAACAAATGTGTGTGTTTCAACTATTTTGGAAAAATATCAAAATTTTATGTTAAATTGCAAAAACAAAACAAAAAAATATTTATATACCGTCGTAGGTACCTACTGAAAGTTTTCTTTTCTCGCAGAGCGTTATAAGTCTAGGCTTTCACGTATCAATATAATATTATTGTTAACAGAGACCTTTAAGTAAACGGAATTTAATTTAATCTTAATAAAAGTTGTTACATAAAACATTAAACACGTAATACTATGTATGATATGTATGAGATGTAGTATAAAAAAATTATGAGCAAAAAACAATTTTCTCGAAAACCTCTCACTAAGCTTTTACCTTTTGTGAATTTAATATTACTTAGATACCTTGAAAGTGTAATAAAAGCGTTCGCTATTTTCTTTTCATAAAATCCGCCCTTAAGTATTTTGACATGTTATGTTGCGTAACGTATAAAAAATAAGTATATACTTAGTCGAAATTTGCTCTTTTAAGTCGCGAATATTATAGCATTCGCGAATACGTAATTACATCAAATTTTCTCGTAAAACGTTATTCGTGTAGTTTCATAAATTTATTTAAATTAAATATTGCTGCGCGTTCCTTTTATAACTGGAATTCTAAATACTTAGGACGGGAAATTCCTCCCTTTTCTTTTCTCTCCAATAATACAAACACTCGAATTTTGCCTAAACAAAACTTTTTTTTACCGAAATTATTGTTTGTTAATTTTTTTAATTTATTTGCATTGAAGAGCTCTATGAACAGGCTAAATTTATCACTATTAAATTTAAGTATTTTATTGTATCAGTAGGTAATGTAAAATAGATAATGGACGAGCAGACGGGCCACCTGATGGTAGGTGGTCACCGTCGCCTATAAACAAGGGTAACACCATAGGAGCCTCCAATGCGTTGCCAACTTTTAAGGAGACTCTTTTAGAGTCTGTTTTGAATAACCCCGTGACATAGTTCTCAGGGAATGTCTCTGCAGGAAGATCGTTCCATAAGTTAGGCGTATGAATTAACGTCTAAATCAATCCATGGAGACCGACACGACTTCAGATGGTGGAATTGCAACTTTAGTCTTTGGCGGATAGTATAGTTGAGGAATGATATACGAGATAGGCACTAGTCCGGTCACTTCCTCAGAGCAACACCATAGTAACGTCGGAAGAACATATAAAGTGAGCCTATGAGATCTAGACATTTAGATTTTAATTGACTAAAAATTGTATGTAGGTACCTATTTTTACGTGGTTGGCATCGCATGCAACTTATGTTTTATTCCAGGTGCAGCATTCGCGAAATCTTCTGCGTTCGAACAAGTTACTGGGTAACTTTAAGCTGGACGTCGCTACCGTATGGAATCAACCAGGCATGTACATTTGAGTAGATCTTTTGTATGTAGGTACTTTAGATAACCTATTCGGTTCTTTGCAGTTTTCAGTTCAATCTTATTCCGCACAATATACACTGAATATTTTTATATTATATACCTACCTATTCATATTTTATTACTGATATTCCTAGAAAGATATTTATGATGAATATGAATATGATCTTCGACCGACCGTATTTATTCTGACGTAAAATTGTACTATTCAATTTCAATTTATAACGATTTTCATCCACCGCAAAAAAAGCTATCATCTAAAGGCGATAAAGAACTAGATTCCCGAGAGAACATTTATAGAACGTGAGGGATGGATCGATTACACTTGCTGTAATATTATTTAAATTCAAAGTATGAAGACATTTTCACATTGTACAATCACATAAATACCGCTACACGTTGAGCTGCATTCAAATGAAAATGGATACCATTACTAATTTACTTCGTAAGTCAATTTAAAGTCTAATAAGTTAAAAAAATGTCCTTGGACAATATTTAGTAGCCGTGCTCAAATGATAATATATTCGGCCATATTACAGTACAAGCAAAGTACATATTACGCTGTCCACAATCTTGAGCATGCTTAATATTTCCCTCGCGCCCTCTCCCGTTTGCTGGGAAATATACTATAGCTATCTACCCTGAAAGACTAGCATTTATCAACGCTTCTGCGATAGTGTAATGGCTATAAACTTACCTACCTAATAGTCATTCTGAGTATAGTTTAAGTCTGTTATAAGAAAATACGACACTTCATTGTCTGTCTCCAAATAAAAGACGGCTGGAAAACTAAGGTTGATGCAAGTAGGCACGATCTATTATGTCTGTCACATTTACTCAGTAGTGTTTTATATAAAATTGAAATGAATATGCGTCATATTTATATTTTAATGTACGACGCCCGGAGGTGGTTGTTATTTAACTTTTGCAAAGTTTTCAATAAGTCGACTGTTTTTCATTAAATGCTGTTTCAACATTTTAGTCTTAACACTCGACAATAATTGGGTAATCTATTATATTCCGAAACAATGTTCTCCTAATTATTAAGGCCCGTGGTCCGGCCCTATTTAGAACTCTTAATTTAAACTCTTAACGTAAGTAACTTCAGCCCATCGGTTACGTGACACCTAAATTGACCAATGATGTAGACACGTGACACATACATTAGCCAATAAGATACAGGAGATCTCTGAATAGGTTTCAGACGTTTACGATTACAGATAAACACAACATGCATGTTACATACATTTATACCTACGCCTTATGTTTCAATATCCAACATAATTTGTGTAACGATTTTTATTTACGCTATCTCTAGTATTAACCCTTACAGTGCCATTGAGTTGAACCTACCTTTTGAAGATTTCTAAAATGTAATACCTAAAACAATACATTTCATTTTTCTGTTACTGTTCTAAAAAAACACGCATTTACATACACTCCAGAATTTTCTCTTATTTGTATACCTATCTCCTTTTTGTACTTGTCAATAAAACCTAATCACGTATTTTCTATCTCAGTATATAAATACATTATTATTAACGTGCAGTCCAAAGTTATTACGAATAGCGCATTAATGTAAACTTGGTACACGACAATCTACTCCTTGTGTTAGTAACGCTATGAAAACACGTTCTATGTATGTGCAACAAAGTATATTTGTGTATAGTATGTACCTACTAAGCTAGTTAGGTGTGCAATAAAAAGTAATTAAAAGTGAAATAGTAATAAAGAGTAGGTAAATTGAAAATAACCTTCAGATGAAAACCTACATTTCTATCAAATCTCGATAATCGAGATTCCTATTCCTAAAATTCATGCTTTTAAATTCTCACGTAAGCGAGGATTTCGATGCCCGTAAATTGCCAATGTGTTGAGGTACTTCTCACGACCTCATTAACATTCTGAAAAGTGTATGGAATGTAGATCTATGAAAGCATTGGATATATTATACCTATTTCACGTTCGAATTTTATCAAAATCACTGCAGTACCTCCTGTATTTACCTACATTACAAATTCATTAGCCATTCATTAGCCGTTGGCAGATGCCAATATGAAAATTAATATTGCAATAATATTTCAACATAATTTTATTAGCAATACGATTAATGTCTTGAGTCTTATCAATTGGTAATAATATCATCTGCAACCGAGCTGAAATTAGCTGAGCCAATAATACATTGTATATAACAAGTTTACAATTCAGACGAAGCAAGATTTAAAACTTTGCAAGACACTGCCTCGCAGGCCCTAACGTCCGCCGCACATTACAATAAACTACCTTCTTCGGGTCTGAAATACGATTACCTACAGACTACTTCGCAGTTCTTAGAGTATGCTCCGTCCAAAAAATAACACAGCCGCCATCATAAACAACCTGAAGCAAGCCAGTTATTGTGCTTCGGGCTCGTGATAAAAAGTACTCAGACTTCTCCAATTAAATGAAAATGGTTCAGATATTCAATATTTATTTTATTCTCTTTAAAATAATAAAATGAAAAAAATTGTGAATGAAATGAAATTTCCTGAAGTTTGATGTTTTCATCCACGAAATGGGACTGAAAATTTATTTTTATTTAATTAAGAAATTCCTACTTCTTTATTTAGAACAGTTCTTCACCAATACAATAACGTACAATCGGCGACTTTGGATAAAAATTTCCAAAATCGCCGTGCAAAAATTAATAAATATTTTGCAAATATGTCAACGAAGGATACTTAAAAGTTACATTGGCAGACGTAAAAAGTTTCTTGTTTTACTGGTAACTCCAAGCTGGGTTCTGAACCTTGGATAATGAATCGCCGGAATGGATAAAATTTAAAGCGCACTTAACAAAAACTGAACCGAGAAATGGAAGAAATTATTCAACTGAAAGCACAGTTTCCTTCTATTTGTGTTAGTTGGTTTTTTTCTTATAGGTAGTTACGTTTATTTTGTAATTGTTAAGTATTTCGTTTTTACGTAAGTCTTAATTAACAGTACGTTGTTCTGTGATTGAAATATGTACTAGTGCCTACTTATATTCTGTATAATGACATAAGTAGAATAATTATCTTTTAACGTATTTTAAGAATAAGTTGAAGTAAATTATTGACAAGCTATCCATAGGTAGTTTTTTGTCTGCATACCTACCTTTTTATTATTTCTCACTGCTGGACACGGGTCCCTCCCTTCAACCAGGGAAGGCCTGGAGTACAATCCATCACGCCGCACCACGATAGATATGTGTATGTATATACGATACGATTTACAATACGATAGGTGTAGATTAGATTAGATTAGATAGGTGAAGATAGCCAACCCGTGTCGGATGATGTAACGGCTAAACGTGCCCTCCGAAGCACGGAGGTCACTAACAATCACCAATCCGATTACTGACTGCGATCTTGCGATCCATACTACCAGTATCAGCGCAACGGGAATATGTGCGCTTTGTATAAGTATTACTCCACCAATCCGCATTGGAGCAGCGTGGTTGAGTATGCTCTAGGCCTTCCACGGTGGTGAGGATGGACACGTGCCCAGCAGTGGGACATAAAAAGGGTTGAAGGCATATAAGTGTTACTTACATCCTACACACTATAGGTGAAGATACACACGCCATTTGTTATTTATGCTTTTAAATTAATAACGGCTCAGGCTGCATTGCCGTATGGTTAGACTTAGGAGTAGTTTCAACATCACTATCCATTTATCAATCAGTGGAGTGGCCAACGGGTGAGTAATGATATTCGTAAGTGATTGTATCACCAATTAGTACAGTAACACAGTTATGGAGTCAATAATCTCATTTAGAATTTTGACTTACTGATTCTAATTAAGCTTATAAGCTTAGCGATTTATCGGATTGTTTCGTTATACGTAGGTATGTATAGACGTATACCGCCGGTTTCTGAAAAGCTAATCAATGATCAACTGATGAAGTGTCAAATCCTATGAAATATGATAATGAGTGTCTGAAAGTATCTTTGCTATGATCTTATCCCCCACTACGCTAGGGTTCCAAAATCCACATTGATTTGGCATCGCGGCGACGTGGGCTTGCTTCCCTTCCTAACATAACTGACTAAAAATGAATTGCCGGTCAGAACAAGTGACTTGACGACGAACACAGCCATACCAATGTCTATTTCCCTCGCTATTTCCCTCGCCACTCGGCGAGTATGTGACCGCGATGTTAAACCAAAATTTACACACACAAATACGAATTTCCCACACAACCAAGACAAAAGCCCGGTATATTCACTGCAACCTCATTCCAAATTCCCTGTGAATACGAACCTCTCGACGCAGCTTAGTTATACTTCTTGTTGCCATGTAACTGTTACTGGGTTATAATACAATACGATAGCAATAGTGACGTACTTATTTTTACGAGTAGGTACCTACATCCTTATTGGTTTCATGTGTCCGATGGTGCATCGGTTCTTTGCATAGAGAAAATAGTTGAAAATCCAAAGAAGAGGCCCTCTGATAGATACTTTTTCGTTTTCAAAATGTTCAGAAGTTTTTAACGATCCTGCGCTCAACCGCTTCGCCTGCCTCCGTCCTCCTTCCTGGAAGGAATCGAGAGAACGCCCTACCCTACTTCGACTTAGGACTTAATTTAAAAGCGACAGGGCTTCTTCACTTTCACTGAACGGGACCTCTCTATAACCGTAATCTGTGTTTCAAATCTACCTACTTAAAACATCTCTTATAACCTTAGAATAAAAAATTCATACGCGGACTGTAAAACAATAATTAATTCAAGCTCCCAACGTTGTTGCTCGGTTAAATCCGGCTATCTTTTTGACATTGACGAGGCAGATAGAGCCAATAACACGGTCCATGTTGGATTGACATGCGAATCCATCCATAATAATCGAAGTTAACAGTAAATGATAGCTCAATAACTTTATTTTATTATTACATAATAATACGATATTTTGCTATTTTATTTAAATTCGGTATATTACACGATTAAAATCTTACAACCTGGACTACAAACCTTTATATTACAAAGAGTTTCTCTTGTGAATCGCTGCATTTTACATTAAAATAATGTAGCGCCTTTAGTGCCTGTGTCTTTAACATGTTTTGTGTATGTGTGTGTATCTTTTCCTTTCTCTCTTTTATGTATTTCTGTTATCTAATCACCTTATATTTTTGCATGTGTCACAACTCTAACTCCTTTATGTGTTATAACAATTTCAGAACTTTGCTGGAAGGTTGACAGGACGCCTATACACCATGAATCGTTTCTGTGATAGGTATAAAAGTTTTCGGTAGATGCTTTTTGTTTTTGACAAGCTTTAGAAGACAAATAGACAATCTGAACTATTCTGGACGGCATTTAATTCATTCTGCGCATTGCTGTTTTCTACATACAAAATAAAATGGAATTCATGAATTTTAAGAAAGCTGAATATGAACATAACATATTTAAAAAAAAATTTTTTTACCCTCAATTTATAATTTTAATATTTCTATATACCTACCTACCTAATAGTAAACTTATAAAATTTTAAAGAAGTAGGTATACAGTGTATGTACTATATCTTTATCGTACCTATATTAATATTCTAAATTCCTCATGCTGAAACAGCTACATCTTTTTTAAAGCGTTGTCCAGAATAGTCTACTTTTCACTTACAAAGTATACCTATTTTAAATCCTCGAAGCATTAACCATTTATTTGTGATTGCTTTGTAGATAGGTACTTAGTACTTTTAGGTGCTTAGTTGTTAGTAATCACTGAATTTTTCACAAGTTTTTTAACATTTTACATTACACTTACATACTTCAATTATTTGTTTTAATAAGTAGGCATATCTTAGACTTACCTTACCTTACCTGTTAACCTACGCACAACCCACACCTTAATAAAATTATCATAATTATACGAGTTATTTTTAAGGTCTTAGAATATTCATAAGTCTATAATCACTTTGGGGTGGAAACGTGCACAGACCCGCTGTTAGTGTGTATAAGCAACGTCGGGCACAGTCGGTACTCGGATAACTGACCGCTAGTGGAGAATTTCATGCACGCTGCCGTGTGTCGTAGAGCTTTCGGTTCCGGCTATTATCGATAGATAACAGTCGCTAAACCTGTTCTGAGACTTTTTGGGGTGTTTGAGAACATCCGAGACGGGTTGGCCACTAACCCGTATCTTCACTTTTCCGCACTGGAGCAGCAATGCAGCAATCTAGCAATGGCCCAGGGTGGAAGGCAAACACCACGGGGTAGATATAGACATCTAATACGCCTGCCAAACTGAAAAAGTGGTACAAGTGATTATTATTATGTGATGTGGGTCTGTCCGTTATAAGATTAGAATGTAAATTATTTGTTTTCAGACCGTTTGTTCTACCACAAATGGGCCTTGCTGACGGACCCCGACGATATTGCTTCAGGACCTAAGGGATACTTAAAAGTGGACATAAGCGTAAGCGGAAAGGGTGACCCAATCAAGATTCCGCCTAAAAGTGATCGGGATGAAGATGACATAGAAGCGTAAGTTTTTTTTTTCAACAACTGGCTAACCAATCGCGATAGACATAACTACTCGTAACTGCGAGTAGATTTCAGGATAAGTGGATAAGACGATGATGATGAATGGCTTTTAGGAGCAGTACCTTGTATATTTTTAAGTTTTATTTTTAAAGAAATATTTTTTATGGCTAAAAACATTATAAATCACAAAAAGTGTAAGGAAGAATAAAACGGGACAATGGTTTTTAGGGTCCATAAGGGCGCACTTCAGCAATATTATTTATGTTTGGTATTATTGCGTGTATATGAATGTGAGGGGCTGAAGCCTCGTGGGAACGAACACAATTTTCTTCTTTTCGAGTCGTAATATTTTTTCTTGTGTTTTATTCATTTAACCCACTTTTACGATATAACTTATACGTTAAGCAGGGTTTGACTTATGGTTACTTGGAAATTTTCCGATAACATAGCATTTTATTCAGCCGTAAAAACATTACGTTTTACCGCAGAAACTTGCTACTGCCTGATGGCGTGACCATTGAACGTCAGCGCACAAGATTTATCGTCATGATATACAAAGCTGACGGCTTGCCGGAGATGAACTACTCTCTTCTCGCCAACGTGAAGAGGGCCTTCACTGGCGAAAGCCAAGATTTGGTTGATCCGTACGTGCAAGTAAGCTTCGCGGGAATGACTGTGAGTATCCAACTTTATTTCCTTTTTTATTCATGAATAGCGTATCTGAGGTACATATTATTATATGAAAAGTATGGGTTTATCAAATGCAAGAATACATCGACAAGAACAATGACAGACGGTCTCAACTCCATCCCGAAGATATAGTAGTAATTATACCGTTAAACGTCATTTAATCTATACCTGTAGGTAGGTACTACGTACAACGTAAACCTACTATGGATTCATTCATGCTGCACTACATACTAGTTATACATATTTTCTTACACCAGGGTTGCACAACAGTGAAAAAGAACTGTTATAACCCAGTGTGGAACGAACAGATCACATTTACGGAGATGTTTCCGCCACTGTGCCAGCGTATCAAGATTCAGCTCAGAGATAACGCGCCGGTGCAGCCTAACGTTATCGGCACTCACTTTATTGATCTGAAGACGATTTCTCACGATGGCGAAAAAGGTACGGTTTTAAGAAAGCTTTCAAAAGAACTAACTTAGTTGCAAATATCTAATTCAGTTGAAAATCATTTTGTCCTTAAATTTTTGTATTTCAAGTTCTAAAATCAATAACAGGGTTTTTTTACAATTTTTTGCAATTTTACAGGATTTCTCCCCACCTTTGGACCCGCCTATATACACTTCTATGGATCCACTCGAGATTATAGTCTTATAGACCAGCATTCCAACCTTAACGTGGGGATGGGCGAAGGTGTCTCTTACCGTGCAAGGTACTAATAAATCAGTATGGTTTTATAATTAAAATTCAGTATTTTCTGAACTGTTATTTGACAGACCTATTCTTATAATTTCCACAGAATCATGGTATCGATACGTACGGAGATCATTGACAATATAGAATGCGCCTCGTCAGATGTTGAAGTTGAACCAATCATTCCAGTAAATGAGATTTTGTACGAAAAGCATGAGGAGTTTTTCCTTTTCGCAAGCATTTTTGAAGCCAACATGATAGACAAACGTCTTACGGATAAACAAATTCAATTTGAATTGAGCATTGGAAATGCCGGGAATATGTTAGACGGGCCGCGCGAATCAGTTAGGAGTCCCAAAGATCTAGCCGCGGAGGACTTGAGTAAATGTTTCAATATATGCGTTTTATTTAAAAAAAAAATTTACGCATTTACAGTAGTTAAACAATTTTATTGGTATTTGTAGATGAACTTAACGCTGACATCGGGTACTGGCAAAGCGTAACTCCCCTCATGAAAGCAGGTTCAAGCGACAAAATGTATTACCACCTGCCATATTGGGACAACAAGC
>DWQK01000712.1:0-18982 GCA_018231225.1 Noctuana stator
TAATGTGGGCGATTATAGGCTACTTTTCGTGAAAAAAATTGGGCGACTTGGACTAGGATTCGGCTGGCAACACTGGTTATCGTTATCATCATATCATATCAGTGAAAAGTGTGAAAATTGATAA
This sequence comes from Noctuana stator, assembly GCA_018231225.1. Taxonomy (NCBI): domain Eukaryota; kingdom Metazoa; phylum Arthropoda; class Insecta; order Lepidoptera; family Hesperiidae; genus Noctuana; species Noctuana stator. The sequence goes on from DWQK01000712.1 coordinate 125, forward strand.
CCATTATTGACATTTATTTACATTCTCACATTTCTCAGCAATTCTCAGTTCAATGTAACTTATTGAATTGAATATTCTATTCTGAGTATTATCTTCAGAAAGAACTTTTCCTTTTTACAAGTTTAAAGTTCGATTAGGTATGTATATAGATTCGAAGACATTATTTTGTTTAACAGTTCAGTTTCATGAAAACTATTGAAAACCGTGGACGGCTATTTTATTTTTTATTTCCAAAGTGTTTGTGTACATACACATTATTAATATTTTCATTAAAAAATTAATATCTATAAAAAATTTCATCAACTTTACATCATCAGATAGAAATTATTGCGAAGCTCATTAAAGTTAACGGTTATTTTTCGCATAACTTCTTAATCTAAGTGGAAAAAATACCGTGGGAATTTTTTTTAAATAACAAGTAAATAATTTTTTTTTCTAATATATTAGAAACTAGTTTTAATAAATTACGCTATAAATGATGAGGGAGAGTTTAGGGGCTACCTGATACAGGCATAATAATTTTACTTGTCCATTCACTATGCAAGCCTACCTAGTCTCAAAACCTATTCTATTACTAATTTCTTTTTGTGTTTAGGGTTTCTAGACCAAAACAAACTTTGAATTTTTTACAAATAATTAAGTACCTACCTATGCAGAGTAGCCCTTATTTGCATCAGTCTGTTTGGGCTTAGTAACATATTATTAAATTGAGTAACATAGAATGCTGACTAAATTATATTCCATACTATTTTCGGACAGAGTTGGTTACTATCATGGCACATTCATCAGGTGCGGCTGGAAACTTAAAAAGTGGTTTAATTGATTTTACTGCTGGTTCACTAGGTAAGCAATTATTTTTTGTAATTTGTTACTACTAATAATAATATATTTACAAAAGTATTGTGGTAAATAACATCATCATAACATGAAATGAATGTAACTTGAAAGATGTTGGGGTTCTGAAATGGCTGAACCAATTTAGAAGGCACTATCACTGGCAGATAGTTGATGTAGTAAGGAGTAACGTAGGCTACTTTTATTTTAGAAAGTTATTACATTATTTTTTATTTCAGACGAAACAGTGGAGTACAGCTAATATAAAATAAAATTATAATAAAATATACATTCAAAAGATTATTTTATTTTTGAATTTGACAGGTGGTGTAGCAGTTGTATATGTTGGCCAACCGCTGGACACTGTGAAAGTTAAGATGCAAACCTTCCCACAACTTTATAAAGGAATGTACAACTGCTTAAAAACAACTCTAAGAAATGATGGAGTTGTAAGAGGATTGTATGCAGGAACGACTCCAGCAATAATGGCTAATGTGGCTGAGAATTCAGTTTTGTTTGCTGCCTATGGCTACTGCCAAAAGTTTGTTTGTCGAGTGACTGGTACTGAGGTATGTAGCCTCCATTTTTTTTAATTTATTTATTTACTCAATCAAAACTCAATATCTAACATAACAGGATAGCCTAAGTCGTTAGATGAGTTATTTATACAATTAATACATAATATTTTACAATAACATGTTTCAATTAAATCATATTATAATAAATTAGGTCAATATCACAATATGTAGATACACCTTATTTCACAAATGTATTAAGAGATGCAAAAGTAATAATAAAATTCCATAAAGTGATGTGATGACCGGATGGTGCATAATAAAAATGTTTGATTCCTAACAAGGAGCTAATATTCCCAAATAGGGAATAATGTCCCCATTTAGTAACAATAACTTGATAATCAATTTTATTTGTATTCTGTTTTTAGAATGTAGAACAGCTATCAACACTTGGTAATGCATCAGCAGGATTTCTGGCGGCTTTCTTCTCATCATTTACCCTGTGCCCGACTGAACTGATCAAATGCCAGTTGCAAGCGATGAGAGAAGTCAATGTTCAGGGCTCACAAACAGCTGTATGATGACTCTTTTTGGGTATCTCGTAAATATATTTCGTATTAGTTTGTTCATTTGTAATGATTGACCAATGCATGTACTCGTAACTACACAATAATATTTTACTCCGCTAAGTTTTGTCTCAACTTATGGGCTATCATTGCACTTAATTACATTCATGTAAGCTTACAAAGTTTTTCATGAAAAACAATTGAGTTCGTAAAAATGTTATATTTACCGGTAATGGTAGTACTTGTCACGGAATAAATAATTTAAAAAAAAAAAAGAAAATTATTTACGAATTCAATTTCGGTACACGACATTTTCGCTTTTTCAAAATGTTCGGTAACTGTTTACCAAGGTATTGAGGAAACCTGCATCCCTAAGAATTCTCCTTAATATTTACGACAGTTATTTGAATCCATCAACCAGCGATTGGACGGCGTGGTGGACAGTGGCACAACTCTTAGTAGTTTCACTGTGTTGGTATGCTTGGGTTAGAAGCCGGAACCTACTGGTAGGACAGCTCAGATTCAAACTGATAATTATGCACCTACAAATTGAAAAAATATTTATTACAACTAAATAGCACATAGTTAAACTACTGTTTTCGCATAAAATATTATGTAGATAACAATACGTCGCAATATTCATGTAGATATTTGCTATCCCGCATGTGTTTCGATAAGTTAATAAGTCAATAATCGCAATCAACGTAAGCATTAATATGGTGACATTGAGATAAAATTGTTGACCTTGTTTGCAGATAAAAGTCACGCCCCTGCAACTGACTCAACAAATATTCAGAGAGTATGGAATACAAGGGCTCTTTAGAGGATTGGTTCCGACCATCATGAGAGAGATGCCGGGATACTTCTTCTTTTTCGGTGGATATGAAGGTAAAGTTCACACTTCTCCAGTTCTTCAGGTTAGGGACTGATTTCAAGTCCTTCACTTTCCTGACCTGAATTCCAGTAAATTCCAGTATCTTGTTATCTGCCCTCGCAGTGAAATTCAGCCATGGTTGAAATCACCACCCAACAAGTTTATCATCAACTGACGTCTTTTATGATTAACTTTACTGTGTCAGTCTGTGACGTCATCACGGCCAAGTCGCTGAACTTGATATTTAAGGCTCTTGGAATAAAAATAGGGTACTTTTTCTCCTATTCTTTTTTAGTTTTTCCAGCAGTCTCCCTTTTTTTTTTTCTTTTGACCTGATTTTGAAATCCATGCGGAGAATGTACTAATAATCTATATACAGACTTACATGCAAGCACAGCCGAAACTATCTGTAGTTAGAAACTTGAAATTTGGTACATCATCATAATGTAAGTGAGCATTAGGAAGCGAGCAAAGTTTGTATGGGACAACGTTTCTTAGTCCAATTAATTATGAAAACTACGCGTACAAAGTGGCGGGCACAAGCTAGTTATATATATTATACCAGGCGCGCTACTTGATCTATTTTTTTATTTTGTTTATTATGGTATACCATCATGTAATGACATGATGGTATACCATTACATCGGTATACCATGTAACCAACGGTATACCATCATGTAATGACATGATGGTATACCGTTACATTGCATTTTTTTCCAATTTCCAGGAACTAGAACACTCTTGGCAAAACCTGGACAATCTAAAGACGACATAGGTTTTCTGAGAACCATGATAGCGGGAGCGGTCGGCGGGTTAGTCCTGTGGACAGTTATATTCCCTACCGACGTAATTAAGTCAAGGGTACAGATATCGAATAAGAGTCAAAAGTTTCTAACAGTGGGATACGAAATTGTACAGAAGGAAGGTAAGTTATTATTAACGCTCCGTTACATACGTAAATATTGTTATTATTGTAATTTATTAAACATTTATGACAGCCTTGGACATACTGATAACGCTGATGAGTTTATCAAGTTTGCGCAAATTATACGTTAAAACGTCTTAAAGCGTTTAGTTGGGTAGGTGTCTATATCAAAAACGTCTTATTTGCAATTTAACAATAAATAAAAAAACTCACCTGCTTTGCGAGATTATTGCATTATGCTAGTAGCCTGAAAGAAAGAAAAAAAAAATGTTCGCAAGCATCCTAAATCATCATGATTAGGCGCGCGTAGGTAGGTACCTATATACACACAAAAACCACTAAATGTCGCTGCCTACCGACGTCAATAATTATGTATTTATATAATGTTCAGGGTCATGTTTAACGACCCGTGTGGCGCAGTATAATAGGTATTATATGTTATGTGAATATGTAAATATAAACTTACAACTGTTTAAATATTCTCTCTGTCCTTGAGTCAGTGATCTGGTGTTTGAGACCGTATAGCGTATACCTACCTAATCTTATTAAAACAGATATTTTTGCATTTCCGGTAACTTTAGCTTCTCTCAGGATACATTCTATTTTAATAGCCTTTGAGCTGATTTCCTCTCGGAAGTAGATAGCGGGCACCTTTAGTATAAGGAAGTAGTAGGGTCCTAATATAATAATATTTAGTTGGTACTTTTATTGGCACAAACCCGCCACTGACACGTATCTTCATCAATCCGCATTGGAGCAGCGTGGTGGAGTATGCTCCAGGCCTTTCGCGATTGTGGGGGGTGGCCTGTTCCGAGTAGTGGACCAAAAAGGGTCGTAATTCAGTAACAGCTTCCATGGGTTGACGCCCTCGATACCCACCCAATGTGTAACCAGTGCCAGGGCACTGACAGTGATACTTCCCTTACCTACCACATTTAAAATATCGTATTCAAAGTTATTAGCTTACCTTACTTGTAACCTTTCACCGTATTATCTTTCTTTTACAGGAGTACTAGCTTTATACAACGGGTTGAAGCCTACATTAGTGCGAACAATACCAGCAACAGCGGCTTTGTTTGTGGTGTACGAATATTCAAAAAAATGGATGCATCAATCTTTTGGTGATTGAAAGAAATTTTTAAACAACTAATTAATTCCATTCCTAAAGATACCAAAACACCTATAATTGTTATTTAGGCGTAATGAATTTAATACAATATGTTTGTGATAACTCGTTTTTTTGTTTTTTTTTTAACATAGTATGCTTTATGTACTTCTTACTAGGTAGTCGTAGTTATCATTGTGTAGGTATAGATTAGATAATATTATAATAAGAATACTCATATTTCAATATACAACCTATGTATATAAGTTGTTGCAAGTGTACAAAAAAATATTGATATTAAACCATTAATTATGGTACCTATATCCGAAACGTTAGAAATAACGCGCGTTTCAGCGTCGAAAAAGCCCTATTGCGAACGTACGCTTACCTGACAAAGCTGTTTTTGGCTCCGTTTATTTTTAAACGAGTAGGTATGTAGGTACCTACTCGTACCTATGATAACAGTTTTGACTGCCTCGAGGACTTATCTATAATGCAGGATTAATTTATAATTTTCATATTTTTCGTTTATGTTCGTAAGCATGGTAAGTTTCAAAACTTTCAAAAGCGAAATGGCAGCAAAACATTTTTAATGGACTATTTTAAAGTACCTAAAATCTACGTAGGTACTAAGATAGGTACATTACGATACAAAATACATAACTTAAGCTTTTTTCTGCAAGGATGGTAGAGAAATATAACTGGAAAAGTTGATAAAGCGACGGTTTTTTGTATAAACTTATTACACCTTATGCATCCATTTAGAGGCGCTTAAAATATGTGAATTATACAATACTTCGATACGTGTCTTCAATTTTAGAGTAAGTATCAGGGATGAAAATGTTATCAATGCATGTGAGTATGGGGCTGTTAAACCTTCCAAAAGTAACTCCACAAGTAGCTGCTCCCAATATCAACCCAAGTACAAAGATACAAAATATTATCACAACTACCCCACATTTACATTTATTCTGATTCCAGAGTGCATCTTTGCAAACTTGCACTAAGTCGAAGACTGACCTGAAAATAAACATTTAGTAAGTAGATTATGTATGTAAATCAATAGGTACCTACCTACTTACCTATTTCATATCTACCTTATGTAATTAAACAAATAACATAAAAACAAACCTGCAACATCTCGTGTTATCGGACAAAAATACGTCTGTCTCATCGAAAAGCTTTTGAAGTTGTTGTTGAGCTAATTCAATTACTTGGCATTTTCTGTGAAGAATATTAGCTATCTCCCCTTCAGGATCTGTCTCGCAACTACAAGCAGGAACATCAGTGGTAAATCTTTCATTTCGTGGTGACCTTTCGGATATATTTAAATTTATATCTCTCGAACTGGCTATGTAGCTTTCGAGTACTGGTTCATTCGGAATTTTCTTATATGATTTCCTGGAATATCTATATATCTTTTGAATTGAATAGTCATCCGAAGACATGCACAAATGAATACCCTGTTGTTACTCCGTTATAAATACAACTGTACAACAACTAAAATTGTAAGAAAATAGTCTTTACAACCGTAACTTAACAATATTGTAATATAATATACAAAATTACTCTGATTATAAATGTGGTGCAAGAACAGGGAAATATTGTCGAACAGTCAAAATTTGAAAGCCAAGAGATAGGTAGGTATATCCAGGTACACTATTGAACGTTTGAAAACTTCAAAACTCTTTATGTCAAAGAGAATATAAACCAAGACGCATTCTTGCAGCATAAAGTACCTACTTAAAAGGGATCTATAGATTTTGATTTACTAATATATATGATTGTAATGTCAACGATCTAGGTATTTTTGAAAACGTAACGCTTTAATCAATAAAAATACAGACTCTAGAAAGTATTTAATTTTATTTATGACATACCTAATGAGTTTTACATCAGTTTATGTATTGTTGTTGTATGTAGGTATAATTATTTAATGTTCGTAAGTTAATCAGATATTAGGAAGTGGAATAATAAAACTAAAAATTATCTAAAACATTACAAGTTTTAGAACAAATAGAATATATAGGTATATACATATTGTGCCAGCATTACAATAAGATAATACTTCATACTTCCCATTGAGTATCAACCTGGACATGTTATTACGATCAACACAAGAATGAATCACAAGATTCATCAATGCTTATTTCTTTATTTACCTTTCATTATTGAAACACATATTCGCCCTATTGATAAAAAGAAATCACCACAATATTAATTTTAGTAAACCAATCCTTTAAGGGTCTGGCAAGCTGACTGGCAAAGGTGTACTCAGTGGCAATCAGTTTTTTAACAAAATTATAATACTGAACAGCAAATTTTCTGAAGTGTTATATATTTTAGATATAAATTGACTCAAATAAACATAGTACAAATTATCAATTCAATGCCCCAATATTATACATATCATTTACAACAAAACAATAAAATTATAGAAGCTCACTGGAATAATAAGTTACGCTAGTGTTATCAATAGGTATGTCTATGAGCCTCCTAGTGTGCATTTATGAGTATGAATAAAAATTTTAATTTTTATATTTTTATAATTACTTTAGAATTGACAAAGGAATTATCAAGTATTTCAATAAAAGAAAACATACACTGAATAAAACCAGTATGTCTAAGTTTTTGCCCTTTGTCTATGAAAGGATTTGTAAACCAAGATGAGAAAGGAGCTGAGAGATTATTTTATCAAGTTTCGTTTATGACATGCTCTACTTAACTCTCAAGAATAAATTCTCTAAGAGCTTTCTTTAAAATGCATTTGTTACTGTTATAATTGCACTAGGGACCATTTAGCATTAACAGACTACAATGATAATTATAACAAACAATCCGCTTCACCTGATCAATCCTATTGTCCAACCTGTTTACTAAGTTAGCTAGCAATGAAAGTGCTAACCAACTTTAAACACTTTTTAGCTACTCTATTTCTTAAAGGCCTTCTACCTAAAGGACATACAACACCCAGCTGTCTTTTAGTTAATACTGTTTCACAACACACTAGGCAATATTTGAACAGTATGATGGAATATGCCAGTCTTTAATTTTCCCTTAGTTATGGCCTCTATGCCCAGCAGCTAGAGATAAGAAATACACCCACATTTCCACAATAGGTAGCCTTAGTTACAGTGTTTTATAAGTCCTTTTTTGCAACAATTTATTTTGATTATTATTACAAAAATGAGTACTCCTTTACCAAGTTTAATTCCACCCAAAAATTGTGTAACACAAAATTTAGAATTTATAAATACTAAACAATCCTTTAAAATTATTGCAAAATACATGTTTAACTGTGAACATTCCAATAAAATTTGAGCAATTTTATGTAGGCAAAGGAAAATCTACAGTTAATTGTGTAATCAATAAATATGAATAACTAAGTATTTAGGAGTTGTAATTGCTAAAATTTACTTTTCCTCACACCATTCATTTTCTTTGCGAACTTGGTCTTCTTCTGCAGCTGTAAAATCATTTTTAATGTTGAATGTTTTACGTATCTCTTCGGGGGTTTTGCCTTTAATCATGTTGGCCACTGTCTTGCAAGTAACATCAAGTAGGCCTTTAATATCAAGATAGTTAGCTGCTAAAATAAGTTCAAACAAAGTGCCCTGATCGACTTTCAAAAAATCTGCATCCCATGATGAAATGTCATCTGTACGCTTTTCTTTGTTTTCATCATCTTCAGGTAGGGGTGGATCGTCCTTGTGATAGGTTGCCCACTGAATCACCTTTTTCAAGATTGCTGAATTTACATTAGGTAATGGAACCACTTCTTCTTCGTCATCATCCATGCCTAAATCTTCCAACATGGTTTTGATAGTAACAGAGCATTTAGCAATTTCTACGTCTACGTCAAAAATTTCATTGTCAGACGACTGCAGCTTAATATTTGGCATCTGAAATGGTTAAACAAAATGCTTTCTAAAATTAAAATGCTTCTCGTTCGCATAATAAACTCATCAGTATTTTGGGACGCCATTTTTAAGAGTAGTCATTCTAACAATACTTACATTTGAAATATGTTTTCTTGTTCCTTTGTAGTACCTCCGAAATAAAGAATGAAAGACCGCGTGGATAACGCAATTAAAAATATCAGATTACTTTTCCAATTTATTCAAAAACACAAGTCACAAACACAGGTCACAAATGAATTTTATTGAATCAATGAGAAATACCACAGAGTACAGAGTTCACAGAAATCACAGATAGCACAGACTAGGTAGATGAGATGACAGAACCAGAACCATTGACAGCACTGATGGATCAAGCCCAACCCCAATACGAAGACCAAATAGCACCTTTATATTTTTATATACTTGGTACTTGAAATATGTACTATCATTCCGTAGATTCAAATTTTTTATTTAAAATATAAAAATAGACCCAGTGTCAGCGTACACGGATTCGTTTCATTTTTTCAGGTGTTGCCACTTGCCAGAGTGGCCAGGAGTAAATTCAATAATCCGCCAAGTGCTTCGAACAAGATCTACACTGTAAGGTAAGATAGTATAGTAATTAATAATAGATAGCAGGTAGGTAATACATTCTATGTAGTTTGTGAGTAGTAGTAAGTAGCTTTAGTATAGTAAACTGTATCACTGCTATGCAATGTTCTATTCTACTCTATTATTGCATTTAATTTACTATCAATTTTTTAATTGGTAACTAAAAATCCTACCGTAGGCGCCTTTTTGATAAAAATAATAAACATTGCGTTACTTTGCATCTAATATATTTGATTATAAGTACATACATATTTATTTGCGCTTATTACATATTTTATTACATCCTACCCTACTTTCTAAGGTACCTGAGACTGAGATATAATCATTTTAATGAAATAAATATTATGTTATTCCTAATTCCTTCGGAAGCGCATTTAAGTTTGTATTCAACTTTAGCCGCTACCACACCAAGTGTCTGGTTTAATTTTAAAAGTAGTCCTACTTAGGTATCATTTTTCAAAAAATATAATTTTATATAAAAAAATGTGAGATTTTTGTGTTTTGGCACTAGTTAGCTCTTATGAAGAAATAAGTAAGTCAGCGTAAGATTGTGAAACCCGTTTGTTTTTGTTTATCTCGACAGTTTACGAACTGTCGAATTATGTCGATAATCGATATTATGAACCAAATAACCCCATTATTTCTCTTACACTAAACTAATTCCAACGTGGTATGTATGGTAGTGTACTGTGTAGTTAGGTACATACTTCTCAAACAATACAATACGTTATTCTGTGGTTTGTTATTTGTAGTTTGGTTACAGTTTGCAAATGGTTTGCTAATTTTTGACAGTCATCTACACTCTACAATCTTACGAGATAAACTGATATTTATATCATTATTATTATTCTAAGTAACAAAATAGGTATAGGTTTTGATACACATAATTTTTTAGTTAATAAAGTTATTAATTACTTTGGCCTTTTAATTTTCGTCATATTATATTATTCATATTTAATAGGTTTAAAAGTACATATCTTTATTTATTTAATATTAACACATATTTTTATTTCATCTACATACATGGCCATGACGTGTAATTTCAACAAATTGTAATAACATCTGCAAATATATTATGAAAACAGTAATATATACACATACTTAAAAAGAAAAATATAATAATATACCTACCTATTTTATAATAATTATAATATGTAGGTATGTACATTAAATGAATTTGTTTCATAAGTAATTATACAAATTAGCAAAGGTGTATATTATAAAATAAACGAAATATTTTTTTTTACATTAAACGTATTTTTTCCAAAAGAACATTAAAGGATAAGAAGATATAAAACTTGAAATAGTTTATAAAAATACTTCCTTATGTAGGTAGGTACACTAGTTAAAAATTATCAGTAGGTATCTTACACATAAAATGCGCATATAAAATAAATTTATCACAAGTTTTTAGGAAAACCATTGTTTTTAAAAAACAAATCATAACTTAAATTAAATTCGAAGTTTTGAAATACACATTATTACATGATAATAGTGACATCACCGTAACAATTCAAAAACTGTTAAGTTTATAATCTAAATTCTTTAACTAAAAATTGTGAACTGTACCACAAATCATTTACAAATTAACACATTATTTTTCAGACTTACATGTTCTACCTAACCTAATACCAATTAGACAAAAAATCTTTAACATACATAACTGGAATAGGTTGCGTTAAATTAGATTACAATTCGTAATTTGTTTTTCAGAAACTAAGACTTTAATTTAGTACAGTTTACAATTTTCCATCAGATCCAACTTATATCAACGTTAATTTAAATTCTAACAGATACATTACAAAAATAATTTTAAACGTCTTTAAATTTCGTTTTTTATTAATAATATTGATATAGGTATTTAATTTTAATGTCATTTACAATATTTTATTTTAAATATTTGGCGTTATATTAAAGAGGGCATGGGATATGACTTTTAGACTTCAGTTTTACTGATATAGAGTTCAAGACCCTATTCAGATAATTATATTTCAAAGAATTAAAATATTAATCAATTCTATATAACAGTGTAAGCTGAGGGGTGGCCTTAGCCATTGCAAGACTAAGGGCGGTAGATGTTTAAAATATATTATTTACTCGTAGAGACTTAACTTCTATTTGCGTACCTATTGATTTTTAGGTAAACTTTTTTTCCCTTCCATTCCTTTATCATCATCGGTCGTTCTAAATTTCTCGAACCTTTAGAGATTGATATAAAAAGTTGAAGTAAAAATAGAAATTTTAAGTCACCATAGGTACGTGGGTGAAAAAAATGTAAGTTCTAAACTAAGACTTATAGTATTGGCGATATTCTTTAGGAAGAAGATTTAGGAAGATTATTGTTATTTTGACTGATTTACACTTTTTTTCATAGTCCTAATCATTCTGCCTGCACTTAACCATCGTAGACTGTACTTTCGTATTAGAAATAGGCAGAGTCAAAATTAATATTTTCAATTCCCGTATAATAATATGTCTTTCGCTCATAATCTTATGACATGAAGTTGACTAGGAAAGTGGCCATCCTAAAACCTAATATTCGCCGCCATTTATTTATTATAAAACACCATAATCGATCCGATGTTTTATCTACATTTAACATTACTTTAGTTAGATAATCAAAGACAAAAGCATTAGATAGATGTTGGGAGCATGGCACGAATACGCCATAAATGCTGTAATATGAAGCAGTCTGACCTACTTAATGCGAATGTGCACGCTGACCCTATGAGAATTTAATATATTCACATCATATAACATCTTACACATAACCCAAGTACAATTCTCTATTTATCTTTGTTATTACAGTACATTTTTTGAAATGATAGGTAGTAATCTTAGTTTACTTTAGTAGATACTTCTATTACGTAATCCAGGGTTTGACTGAGTTTCAATCACCAATGTTGTGATTCAATTATGCAATGTGTTAGTATTTTAGAATCACTTAATATAATCAGTATTACTTGCCAAAAGGCCAAAGTAATGTTAATAAGGCCTACACAAGGAAAAGTTAAATTTAGTAATTAAATATTCTCTCTTTAACAGTCCTCTATTATGGTTCAGTTTGGACTTGTAACATAATAATAATAAATATAATTCCTAATATTTTTCAGCGTAAATTTGCGTAGTAGTTATAAAATATAAGCACAAAATATACTCACAACTACGGGTTTTTGAACAAGGTAATTTTTAGGTACAAAAGAATTGTCTAGAAAACAAGTATAAAATAAAGTTAGTACATATGTAAATATTTTCATCATGTTTATAAATCTCTGATATAATAAAAGTTGTGTTAATATATATACATAAAATATTAAGCTTATCTTTTTATTACACATTTTAGTAGCAAAATATTGCTACAGTTCAAAATTACAAGCAGTCTAATGCTGTTAAACAACTACAAGACATTAATTTCTGACAAAAGTCATTATAATATAGACATTGGATATTTCATAGCAATTTTGAGATTTTTGAAAAGTATAGAATTTCCATATTAATTCAGTTGCCACCTAGTTTTTCCTTAAGGCGGAAATAAATTTTCAAGCTAGGCCGCAGAATAGTGAAGACCATTATGAGCAACACGAGCACCAGACATGAATATCGTAAGATTTCCCCAAAAGACCACCACTTTGAGAAAGTGCCCAGTATAATAGTTATAATACCAAGCACAAAAGTCAGCAAACCAAAAAAGGCATGCAACAACTTAATATAAATAGGAGCTAAATAGTTTTTTAACTTGAGACTGTATAAAGCACCTAATCCTCCAGAGCATGTTATTACAGTAAAGACAAGAGCGGCCAATCCAAATTTAGCATGTAGAGTCACAAAATGAGGTTTGTCATTAATTATCTTGTTAGACAATATAATTAAAAATCCAGTTAGGATTATTATACCAGCCAAAACTTGTAGCACCCAATGGCGTGCACTGCGGAGTCTCATGGGCATCCATTCTGTTGCGAGATCCCCCGGTGTAATAGCATTCACTGCCGAAGTCATGATCACAAGCCACTGAAATGAAAACAAATGCAATACATATAGACAAAACTATTTGTTTACACAGTGAAAAAGTACCAATTCATTTTAAAAACGTAATATTTATCTTTGAACATACAAATACAAAATATATATAGATAATACAGATATAAAAGAAAACATGGATACACAGGAAATACAAAACAAGCTCAGTGTAAACACAGACTTATCCTATCATATCTTAAGTTTAGAAGAAAAGGTTTACCTTAAGAGATGTCTTCTATATAATATAAAAGGCAAACCTGACTAACTGACTTATATATCAACACACAGATAAAACCAATATAGGTACCTAGAAACTTGAAATCTGGTACAAAATTTAGTCTTAGTGATTAAAATATTACTCATAAACTGATAGATATTTATGACTGTGTATTAATTTCTTTGTTGAAATGAACTTACCGCAAGAGACATGAGAAGTGGGTGAAAAGAAAACAGAGAGACACCATCCTTGAAGCAGCAGTAAGTGATTATACCAGTAAACACTAATGCGCACACGTTGCTCACTACATTTATGTAGCTTGGTTTAGAGCTGGAAGCAGAAGAAACTAGATGAGAAGTCTCCGAATTCATTTCAACGGGAGCCATGTCATCACTTGCCGATAAATTCTCTTTATTTGCCATTTAAAAACAAACTCCCGTTTATTCTTCGCTGTTTCCACGTCACGTCACTTCAATTTTTTAACAATTACATCGGATACATACATTTGATAACATTCAATCTAAATATACATTACATACATACTGTGGTTTGGTGACAAACATCATTATCGCGCAGCGCAAGCGTGGCGCAAGCGTAGAACAATCTACATGGCTCCACCCATCTGCCACCTGATTTAAATATCGATCGATTGATTGGCCAGATTTCTGCTGAGCTGATTGACATTGACAATTTTGACATTATAGCAGCGTTGCTAGTAACTTACTTAGTGTTTATAATTTGTAAATAATTTAGTTGTTTTTTTTTTCACATTTTTAAATTTTTTGATTGTTTTATGCAAATTTCCATCTCCTTTTTTATCCAACTTGATTTTTCCGTTTTTGAAAATGCATTTGCGTGCACAAAATACTCGAAGCCACAAAGAAGAAAATAGAACTAGCTACCCAGTCTACCAATTCTGTCAACTGTGACACTGTCTCACTGAAGACAGTGACAGCTTTCTGATCTTTGTAGTTGTATGTTTGTGTGGGTTTCAAACGTAGATACTAGGTTCAGCGTTGCCAGATTAGGCGTTTTATCGCCATTTAGGCGACCAGAAATTATGATTGGCGACCAGTCGCCGTTTAGGGTAACTCAGAAAAAAAATTGCCGACTTAAGGCTAAGGTTTTGGCAGAAAACCCCAGTAAAAAAAATTTTTTTTGGACCGGAAATGCTCGAAATGAAAAATCTAAACGCAAAAATCGATTTAAGAGCTGAACGAGCAGGTAGCCAATTTGGCTAGATGAATAATAATTAGTGCGATTTTTGAAAAAAAAATTGGGAGTCTTGGACTGGGATTCGTCTGGCAACATTGACTAGGTTTCACATTACTCACACTTGCGCTGACATGACAGAACATAACATAACAGCTTGAAGTTGAACTTGTGAATTACGAAGCGGTTCTTGTCGTTTATCCTTGTTTAACTTGTTGAATTAGAAGAAGACAAATAATTTGAACATGTCGTGACTTGTTGAGTACTAGCACGCTGGTCCAGCGGCGGCTGTCGGCTGTCATTGCGCCGAGGAGTAGAGTTGCATCTCACGCTTTGTTTGTTTATCAAATTTATTAGTCGCAAATAGAATCGCATTAAGTAAGGTCGTTCTGTGCAAAGTGCTCGAAGTTAAAGTGAAGTGTGAAATCTACCACTGTATTAATTAATGAATTAATAATATTTATTATAAACAACCATATTAAAGTGTCTCAAATGTGAATTAAAGTGTACACAGTTAGGTATTAAATAATTTTTACCAACTGCCCTTCAGTGTATTGTTTTTTGAACTGATTGAAATGAAATTTAAGTGCAAAATGATTCGGTGAGTTTCCATACTAATTTTATGTACCTATATTATATTAAATTGTTATATTTTGAGGTATTTAGATAGTTACTTACTCAAATTAAAAATAATGAAATTATAATGACATGTGCTGTGTATGTATCTAAGCTTACTGACAAGTTTTTATGTTACTTATCAAACAATTTCACAATGGCAAAAAAAATAAAATTTAACTTTTAATAAATTTTATAAATAGGTGCATACTACTTACCTTGTTACCTTTCTATGTTATATTACTTGGTTTAACATTGATCATATTTTATACTTTTGCAGATGAGAATTTTAGCTATTGAGCTTTTGTATAGATTTGTATCTACATCTTTTCTCGAATAGTAAATGAAAATAAATTTATTTTATGTTTTATGTGGTAGGTGCATATAATAATAAATAATGTTAAAAAGACTGGGGATCAACAAACAAATATACTTAATTATTATTCATCCCCATGTTCTGTAGCATAATTTATAGGTATCATGTATTAATTTAGTAAATATAAAAGTTATTAATTTTTAATTACAAATATATTTTGTAGTGCTTGTCTGATCCAGGTTCAAGTGCGAATCAGATTGGAGCTCTAAGGGTTCGGTACCATTATCTATAAGAATTGCAAAAAAAATCAAGCCTGTTGTATTGAAGCATTCTGTTTCCAGTATCTATTTGTTGTTATAGCTGCAACAAAAACACATCATTCGTGAATATTTTACCTGTCCTAACTATCACAGTTATGAGATACAGCCTAGTGACAGGCGGACAGACAGATAGACAGACAAACAGATAAATGGACAGCAGACTCTTAGTGATAGGGTCCCTTTTAACCCTTTAGGTACAGAACTTAAAAAATCAGGCAAACAAACAGACTAAAATATATTTCAAAGACACATTCTTGAGTTTCTGTAATTTGTTATTTTTTTTATTTAAAGGCATAAATAACTACTATTAAACATAACTATGAATACTACTTCTATTATACTATTCAAGCAAGCAAACTAGACAATTGAGTGCCACATGTAATGTTATCAGTAAAAGTAGATAGGTACCTATTGATAACAAAAAAACTAAGAAGTAAACTAAGAAGGGATTTTCCCAAATTCAACCCCTAAGAGGGTAAAAAAGGGAAGCAAAGGTTGTAAGGGACAATGTGGTTCCTTGGTCCAGTTAATTATCAAAAATACCTACCTATTAAATAAATATGTAATAGTGGATGATATAAATACAATATGTACCATTTATAAATAATAAATATACCTATGATATTGTTGTAAGGTTCATAGGTACTTCCTGTGAAGCTAATAGGTATAAGAATAGCTTCAGGTAGGCACCTAACTTTTAAACAAACAAAACATACCTAGGTAGGTATTTATTGTTTATTATAGTATGCAATAAAATATGTTTAATAAGACAATGAACTAAAGTACTACGTTATAAAATGCTTTCTTTTTAAGGAATCTTCGTTATTCAATTAAATTTTTGCAATATCCTGTCAAAAATTTATTAGGTAGGTAGGTACCTATTATGCTTGGTGAATTTAATAATATGATATGGTCCATGGTGTTATGATGACG
Source organism: Noctuana stator (assembly GCA_018231225.1). Lineage (NCBI taxonomy): Eukaryota > Metazoa > Arthropoda > Insecta > Lepidoptera > Hesperiidae > Noctuana > Noctuana stator. The sequence goes on from DWQK01000712.1 coordinate 17,085, forward strand.
TAATGTTGCGTCATTCTTTCTAACTAGGCACTTTATTGTCAAACAAGTTCCCGCCGCGATCGGCTTCAAATTAACCTGCGCATGCGGCTCGTCTACAAAACAAAACTTTTTTATTTTGTCCTTTCCCGTGATACCCCGTACTTGGCACTTGCGAGCGAGCCGGGCGGCGATGCGGTGACTCACGCTGTATTCTTCGTCCTAGCAACGATCGCGCATTACCCGAAACCGGATTACCGACATTTCTTTCGCTTTATAAAAACAACTTCAAAGAATGAGGGAGTCGTAACACTCGTCTCCTATTATCTATCTATTAAATCTAAACTTATGATCTAAGGTTAGGTTAGGCTATAAATATACCTATTCTAGGTAGGTAGGTAGGTATATAAGCAAACATAAGCACGGCTTATTAGCCTATTTTCCAAATAATAGGTACTTAAACCAATAACACAATAACATACATTAATAAAAACTATACACTGAAATGATGATGTAGATAGGTATGTGTCTACCTAATTTATATTAAAAAGCAGCAGTTGCCTCAGCAGGCAACTTAGTAGTTAGGTTGCAAAATAAGTAGGATAGTCTGGGGGTGGAACAATTGCAGGTCCCAGAAATATAGAAATTAATGTACTTAGTCTATTATTATGTACTTACATAGGTACTTGATTCTTTAATTCTCGCGTTCGTCTCGAGCACCTCCCACAACGATAGTATTTTGTTTGTGTGTTTAATAATACTTACATCTTAGTGTTTTCAAGGCCACTTTACATCGTTACATCTCACAGTCCAAAGTTTAGTTTGGATTAGGTAGTTCAGATTTCAGGATTTATAATATACCTATATGCATAGATAAGTAATTAAGTAATATAATATTTATTAAACCATGTAGGTACATGCAGGTATGTAGCGTTTATGGAATAACAAATTCATTATGGAATCGGGAACCTTTCAACAGGTTTTAACATGTTTAATAAAAAAAAGTATGTCTTTTGTTTTTTAAGTACATAGGTACCTACCTACACAGTAGCATAATTCTTTTACGTCTTATCTCGTTAGAGTGATAGCCTAGTGGTTGAGTAGGTAGTTCTAGTGGGTCCGCGTTCAATCCGCGCACGCACCTCTAAGTAATTTTTCAGTATGGCGGTAATTATTTCAGTACCTATTCGTGCGCGTGCGCATCATAGAGTTATCGTGGGTACCTAAATAGGTACTTACCTATTATGAGTTTTCGAATTAATTATATTATCACTTGCTTTTTGGTGCCATTGAAATGGCGAAAATCGGTATGGAATGGACATTGTTTATGCAAATTGCAGTTGTTAGCCTAGCCTAGGATCTGCAAATTTTTTGTTCCGTTAAATCAACCATACCTATACCTAGGTACATTAGGTAGGTACCTACCTATTACCAAGAAAGTACTACGCCAAAGCGCTGATTGCATCACCATCTGTTTTAGTGCAGAATCTCGCATAAAGGACACGTGTGGATTTAGAATAAATTAAAATAGTGCAGTGAATAAGCAGATCTGCGATACTCTGGGGGGACTGTTGCCGCGCTTCCCTCGCATTCGCTGGCCGATACGCCTTGCTCTCTCATCTCTCGTCGTTTTGCTTCCTCGCTCACTGATACGTGCGTTTTCCTTTTGCCCAATCATTTTGTCTCTATTTAACTTCACTTACTCTTAAGCGATTAGTTGTGATCTTATTTGTTAGTAGGTACCTAGGTAGGTACAGGTCTACCTACCTACTTTTAGTAATCTATACTTATCTGTAGAGAGGTCAATTCTGTACATGAAATGTATTTCCGAAATAACTATCAGGGGGCTTGGCTTCAACCCTTTTTATGTCCCACTGCTGGGCACGGGTCTCTCCCCACAACCGGGGAAGGCCTGGAGCATA
>DWQK01000713.1:0-18971 GCA_018231225.1 Noctuana stator
TACATATACTTTATCTATACATAATTGAGCAAATTCATGGCTTTTGCAGGCTGTTTCAGCTCTGGATTCACGTTACGTGACGCAAATTGAAAACGCTTTTTACTACGTATGCCCTCCTGAAACTCCTGCGCAACCCAAAGAAGAAGAACCGCCAATGCATCAATTTATTCGTAAAGTTTTGCATGAAGACTTACAAAAAAGTAATGAGGAAAAGATATTGCGGCTGATGCGGAAATTGAATTGGGACGATCCGGAAATTTCTGCTGTAGCTATCCAGCACTTAGCTGGTGGATGGAGGGTCCGCGCCAGTTGTAGGAGAGCGTTGGCACGAATGACCGCAGATCTAGCAGTATGGCAAGAAGCGGTAGCCCCCGCAGTGGTTGATACTATCTTAGAAGAAATTCGTGTCACCATGGAAGACCCACACCCTAGATACAATCAAAGAAGAATAGCTACGGCCAGATACTTGGGTGAGCTGTACAATTATAGACTGATCGACTCCCGGGATGTTTTCACTGTCCTCTACTCATTCATTACGTTTGGAGTAACTAACGACCACAACAACCCCTCATCTTTAGATCCGCCCGAGAATGTATTTAGGATACGATTAGTGTGCGCCTTGTTGGAGACCTGTGGTGCGTACTTCAACAGTGGCTCGAGCAAAAAAAGACTGGACTATTTCCTTATATTCTTCCAAAACTACTACTGGTTTAAATACTCAGATCCTTACTGGAATGATGACAATCAGTTTCCAATTTATGTGAAGTACATCTATCAGGAGTGCCTAACTAGTTTGAGGCCGAAATTGACTTTCTTTACGAGTTGGCAGCAATGCAAAGACGCAATAGAAGATCTGAGGCAGACTCTGTATCCTGAGTTAGGTGAAGAGGAACAGTATGATGATGATCAAGGGGATGATGAAGCACAAGATGGATTGGACACTATTATTGAGACAGACGATGAAACAGATAATCTGCGAATGGCTGAAAGTTCTGACGAAGATCCGAATACTGAAAATACTGGCAATGATGATACTGATGTGCAAACTGACGATATTATGATAGAACCTAGAAGACCAGCATCGAAACCAGTAAGTAAATATGCTATATTTACTGCACTTATTATTATGTTTTATTGATGTCACAATTCTTTTAATGCTGTTATTAAATAATACTTACTTTTTTACTTTTTGACATGGTGATGAAAATGTCACACTTAATTTTCTCATCCAAATATAAATAAATACATAATAGTAAAAGAAATGATTTTTTATGGAGGTTGGAGGTTTATTTTGAAAACAAAACCAAATGTTCTCTAAAAAAAATAAGAATATCAATATTTCAAAACTTGTTCCGTCAAAATAGCAATAAAATAACCTATACAATATAGTAGTAGAACACTACCTACTAAAGTAATAGTGTAAAAGTAAATTGACTTAGATTATAATTTCATTTGCAGGTAGAGGACATTGAATTCGAAAGTGCCTTTGAGAAAATGGTCACAGAGAACATAGCAGAAAGGCAACGCGAGAATCGACCGCAACAGAGGGATATAGCCGTTCCAATGACATGCAGGCAGACTACGAAGAAAACTTACGAGCAACTACTGGTACAATTATGTTTTTAGTTACATTAATTTTACATAAATATAAAACAACTCCTTGCGAATTGTGATTTACTTGTATTTTTATTAAACATATCTATGAAACATGCCATTTTTTAAATAATTTTAATTATGCTAATCTGTTTTTCATTCTGTTTAGCAAGGTAAAGAAGGGGTAGAGTTTGTTCTAATGGTGAGAAAGGGAACCAAACCTCAATATAAATCATTCAACGCCCCACCAGAGCTGGCCAGCAACCTTCAGCAACAGGCTTTAGCTGATAAACAAGAAATGGAGAGAGTAAAAAGGTGCGTTTGCGCAAAAATAAACTTGGATATGAGATACATCAAATTTAATCTTCTTTTTAACCATAATCTACTGATCCATTTACTTTTTTAAGATTCTTGCAAGGTCAAACGAGTATAAGATTGTCATACACTATATTTCTATAGAAATTTTTTTATACTTTGTTATACTTTTTGCTATTCGTTGTACTTTGTTAAAACAGGTTGACATTAAATATTTCGGAAAGGCAAGAAGAAGAAGAATATAGCGCCGAAAGCGGGGGAGGAGGGGGAGGCATTGGCAACCCTAACAGAGGATTACATGCGCGGCAAAAATACCAGCACCCGAAGGGAGCTCCTGACGCTGACCTTATATTTGGACCCAAAAAATTTAAATGACGACCACAGAAATCATGTATGTTCCTAATAACAAACGGTTCGAGTAATTTTCGAGTAGAATTTGGTAAAGAAAATGATTCGTTACTGACTATTCCCGAGTGACTCATTTACATGCATTTTTCCTGCCAGAATAACAAATAAATAGTTGATGCAATTATTTACTGAATTTTAACTTTTATAGGCAAAAGTTTGTATGTAGAATAGTTTTATGTAAAATAATACATAAGAAAAAAATTGTTACTATAAATACAACAGTGGATATTTTTTATCTTGCACATATTAAATTTATTGTTAATTTTATTATCAATTCATACTTTTCGTTAATAAATGTTAAAAAATAAACTTGTGTTCTTACAAGTGATTGACCATCTGTGGTGTAAATAGTTACCATGTTGATCCATCATTCGAAGGGAGCTGGGTTTAATTCCCGGCGGGGCAGAAATTTAAATGATAAATTCAGATTTACGTACCCTGGTACCCAGTCTAGTCTAGAAAAGTATTGTTATCAATATTTTAGTTTATATTCATTACATTATTATATATAAATAAGCGTTATATTGCAATCAAATACCTGCGGTAAGAACAACCAAAAAAAAAAACTGCAATGCGCACTGAGCTTTACGTATCATAGATAATTTAAAAGTAATCTGGTCAAATTTGACATACGTCAATGTCATTATCACGGCAAAAGTCAAAAGATTATTTTCATTAGTTCATTCATGAGTGTAACATAGTAATAGTATCATGAAAATGGCTGCGAGCCGTAGAAAGCAGGATGACAAAAATTTGGAAATTTTACGTGAACTTATAACATTAAATGGAAACAAATATTGTTTAGATTGTAACCAACGAGGTCCTACATACGTAAATACTACAATAGGTTCCTTCGTATGTTCAAAATGTTCTGGAATGTTGTAAGTATTGTTTCTGCGTTATTGATGATAAATTAGATCAACAAACAATGACCACTACATAACCATTATTTGATGTTTCAGGCGTGGTCTCACACCACCGCATCGAGTAAAATCAATTTCTATGGCGACTTTTACACCGGAAGAGATAGAATTTATAAGAGTAAGGGGAAATGATTACTGCAGACGCGTTTGGTTGGGCCTGTACGAGGGTGAAAGTGTGAACTTTACTGACGAACAAAGCGTCAAAGATTTCATGTCTGATAAGTATGAAAAGAAGCGTTACTATCTAGATTCTCCGCTTAACAATGCAACTATGACTAATGGAAGCGCAGTGATAAAGAATAAATCGAAATCGAAGCTTCAGAGTGGCGCAGTTGCGACTCCCTTGATATCGATTTCTCCTCAGACGGCTAATAACAATATTGTCAGTGCAGCCAAGGCGGTAAACAATCTCACTCCTGTTTCTGATACCATTCATAAAATAGCAAGACCAATAAATCATTTCTCTCAGCCTCAAATCCACAATGTCCCAGCTATACCAGTTGCAGCAACTGTTCCTCCACCTGTCCCAGAGTAAGTGCAATTTAATTTATTGAATTTTATTCTGAAAGGCTTTTCAGCTTTAAAATAATGTATAATGTGGGTGGTATGGTACTGTACAATATTTTTATTTAAAAAATCATTTACCATAGCAATCTTCATTTATTATATATCCACATTTCTATAGTAGTTATTTAGCTTATGAAGTTTTAATTGTTTTTAACCTTGATTTATGTCCCTTTATAGCTTTCCAGTAGACTTCTCAACGGCAAATATCTTCAACAGTGCTGAATTCAATAACAATTTGAACAATAATTTTGTGTCACAAGCCCCTCACACCGCCACACCAGTTTTTAACAACTTCAATCAACCACATACAACAACTTCAGCCAGTGAGTTATTTAAAATAATACATCTTGAACTTTTCCCACTCAGTACAAGTTTTTTCAGCTGTAAGTCATAGGCATACAAATGAAATAAGTAATTAAAATGTTTTTTTTTTTAAATTAATATTAAGCAAAGTGTACAAAGTAGAGAATCATGATCATATTATTATTTAGAAAATATTAATTTATGCTCTTGAAATATTTCTTTCAATTTCAATTATTATACATTGACAAAAAACTCCAAAAACTAAAAGACGCTAGCAGAATGTCTGAGCTACAGTTTCACACATCATTCTCATAGGTCAATTCATGTGTCATTCAAAGTGTCATGTAGCTGATGTAACTGATTTAAACAGAACACCAAGAATTTGTAGTAGGCATGGTCTAAATGCTAGGGTAAAGGTAAATTGTAACATAAAATGTACTTGAAGTCTCAACCTCTATTATGTTGTGCATCATTACTCTGGATATTTTAGTACCACACAGTGTTTATTGGTTTTCAGATGATCGCTATGCTGCACTAGCTGATTTGGACTTAGCTTTAAGACAACAAAATATGAAAAATATGGGTGAGTAAGTTAGTTGCCCTGATACACCCTTAATGGTATTAAAATTAGTAAATAATAAAATATATTCTATTTAGTGAGCTGTAATTGTTCATGTTGGTACTATTGTTATATATTTTTTTTCAAATATTATAGTTAAATTATATTAATGTTCAGCATTAGGGGTCTGTTAATATTATATCTTTTGATTTCCAGAAGAGCACACCGTGATCAGCAAGAATCCATTCCAAAGCTCAACAACCAATGATGTGTTTAACAATAAAAATCCATTTTTTAATGGAGGGTGGAGTAGCACTGCAGCACCTGTACCGGTAAATCCTTTTATGGTAAGTATTTATACATGGTGTGTAAGTATGCCATGACACTCTTTATACATTAGTTGATTGATTTGACATTAAGATTCTTCATACTGTTTAATATAGAATATGATCAATGCTAATTTGCTTATATTCTTTTATAAAATAAATCTGCTCTTACAGTATCTTGATATGAAGTTTACAAATATAATTGGGGAAAATACCACATTACTCACTATTTTTCTAATAACTTATTAATTATAATCTTTACGATAATTATTATTACTGTATGCTTTTTAGCAGAGACATGTCATTGTCTGTGAATCATTATTTCCCTAATTTTTTAAGATACCTATGATTCAAAACAAAACTTTATACCAGAGTAAATCAATTACAGTAGGATAATCTGGTACGAAGATAATGTCATGTATGATAGGGTTATTATTTTATTTGTGACAATTTTGTTGTTTCATTTAATATACTTTTTATTGAATTAAATCCAACACAATAAATAATGAAATTGCGTAATAAAACATCACCAAAGGAAATACAAAATAAATATAGACATTATATATAAATAAAATCTCTATATACATATATACTTATATATTTATTAATATTTCTAAAATAAGTTTGTCTACATTGATGTCTAGAAAATAAATAAATCTGTTTTTTTTCTAGCCCACACCAAACAATGGAAGTTTTGTAAACTCGAAGAATCCATTTCTCTGATGTGATTGTGTCATCACTGTAAGTGAAGTTAATCGTAAATATTAAGAAGTGTAGGAGCACAAATAAAGCTACAAATTTAATTTGTTTGCAAAATTTTTATGTAACAAAGTAACTATTATTATACACATTTTACCATAAAGTCAGTTCACATCTGTGTGCTTATTATGGTTGAACAAGTGCCTAAATCTGCCTTAAGTCGTAGTCTTTCTGATGTATTTCTTATGCAAACTGTTGATATATGCCATTAAAGCATTCACTATAATATATGTATATTGTATATGTAAATAATTGAATCGTGAATGTTATAATGCTAAGTAGATGGATGATGCTGGTCTGAGCTTTATTATTTTTTATATTGAACATTTTATAGTATTATTGAACAAATCTTTGCACTAAGGTATTTGAAACTAAAATAGGCAAACAAATTATTATATGCAAACTATGAATTTAAAATTGAAATGAATTTGGTGCCTTATAAATCTAGAAGGAAGTTAGATAAGTATTATATTATGGAAAGTGAGTCAGCGTTGATATGATGTCATCGCGGCAGTAGTAGCCATAACAGGCTGTAGGAGTGAGCATTTTGTACAAACGAATAGTAAATAACATGACAAAGATAGCCTACATTTAAAACAATGCGTAGACGTGATTTATATTTAAATAGAAGCTATTTGGAATTATATTGTAATAAAAAGAGGCTATGAACAGTGTTAAACTCGAAATTTTATTATTTGCTCTTATTTTGTTTTGATTTTGTTGTAAATAATAAAAGTCCTTCCTGTTAATTTCTTTGTGGAATGTTATCTGTTGTTTTATTAGTATATAATCAAGCACTTATTATCTGTGTAGGATGGAGTTCCAGATTTTTATATTTTGACACAACCTGAACTAATGTACTTCATTTTTAAATATAAATCGTTAGTTAATTCATTCGCTTTATAATTGTTAGTTAATTAATAGTATGTAAGACGGCTTGTCATAATTTGAGCTCTCAAATTTTGTGCTTCATCTGTGATTATAAATCAGTAATATTTAATTTTTACCTGCAATGAGCTATTTGAACAAATTTAATTAATGCACTTGACTATTTATTTAGATCTAATGTAATTATTTTTTTACTTTGTGCACTGAGATCTGTTAATTTGTATAAAATATGAGAAAAAATAAAACGATATAACGAAAATAAAACTTTATTTGCGTTCATGCGTCAACCTTGTTTTATATCAGACAACATTACTCATTAATAAAAAAAATTCTACATTTTATTGTTTTTTAACAAAGATGTAATAGGTTAGAACTTACATCCTCTTAATACTATAAAAAGGTGCACTACATACTATAAATCGCAAATTAATGGTCAAAAATTAATCTGTAAAGTAAAAACAGTCCATTTTAGGTTATCAAAAGTTTTAATTTTTAAATTTGCAGGCAATGTTACATATTTCATCATTTTATTCATAAAAATATAAATATAATAAATAATATCAGAAATAAAAAATGTTAAGTTGTTGTACACATTTATTCTTAATCAATTTCTATGTACAGCAAATAATACATTAAATTGCTCTATTTACATTTTCCATATATAGGTGGTTACTTGTCACATTTTATATTTATTGCTTTTCCGGCTAAACATAGGTGTTGAGAAATTTTCGGGCGTAACGTTGGGACTTGGGAATGGAGTCTTTGGAGTGTCATGTGTCACAGAAGCAGACATATTTTTCACAATTTCTGGTAAGTCTTCTGGTAAATTTCCTTGTGCTGTAGAAGGTGATTCGAGTCGCTTCTCTGATATTGTCTTTAGTATATTCTTTCCCGCTTCCTTAGTCTAAAATGAAATGAAAACTTTAAACAATCTATTATTATATTCTATTATCTAGAACCTATTGAACTTTTATTCAGGAATCTTTCAAGCGACATTTCGTTATCGATCTATACTGATGGGGCGAACACTAATAACATGCGAATCTTCGTCAAGTGTCCATAACCGCGGTATTCCTTGGTTTCTTAAAGTCGAGAGTGAACAGTTCTGTTCAAGATAAGCGCGTTACATCTTAAGTCGCATCATTGCTTATCATCTTTAATGCCAGCCTACTAAATAAATTTTATTAATACAAAAAAAAATTACATACACTCTCGTGCTCCAAGCACTTGTAGGCGTAATGCGACGCGTGGTCCAGTAACGAGAAGCGCAGGTAGTACTGCGCGAGATAGCGCTGCGCGGCCGGCAGCTCCTTGCTGCCCGCGTTGGCCGGCTCCTGACACGCCGCTGTGTACGCCGCCGCAGCACTGTTCGGCATGTTCGACTTCTCGTACAATCTGTAATATTAAAACATAATATCTTTGATAAAAATCAGTTTGATATGTAGGAAAATAATGGCATATATTACTATAGGTGGCAGAATATGTATGCTGGGAAGGTGTGGCTACTGTGGCTGCGGGAAATATTTTATTTGGAGGCAACAACTTAGTAATCAAGAGTAGCAACATCTGCACGTACGTCATAGTTGCAGTAATAATTCAGAAGCTGTATAATTTATTACATTTAAGATATAAATAATTTAGATTAAAATTAAAATAGAATTTAATAGATAATATAATATAATAATATTATAATGTTTACTAACTAAAACACACATACTTAGCTAATTTAAACAAGGCCATGCCTTCAATATCGCCTGTACTATGAGCCTTGTAATAACATTTAAGTGCATTAGGGATTTTGTCCATCTTTTCATAAGCTTCCCCGAGAGACACCAGCATCCTTGAGTCATCAGGTTTCAGTTGGGCAGCTCTTGAATAGTAGTATATACAATAACCATTCAGTCCTAAAATCTCATATGCTTGTCCAAGCCCATTCCAAGCTCGATAATCATTTCTATTCACATCTAGTAACAGAAATTAACTAAACATTATCCGTTTATTTACATTATTAGTGTTTAAAATAAACATTAAACAAAAATGCATATAGGACTGTTCAAATCAATTAATCACTACCAAGACATGTTTTCAAGTGACAATAGTCTAAACCCTTATTGCATTTATAATCTGGCAATTTGTGTTATCATTAGAATATCTAGGTTCTGCATAATTTTAAAAAAGCAAAACTTGTTAGTAAATAATATAAAGCTAGTTAACTCATCACTGGTGGCATTCCACCGTGCCCACCTTCAGTGTCCAGAATTACAAGTACAAGATGAAAAGAGCCATTTAAATAATTTTATAGATGTTATGTCTTACCAATAGCTTGTCGATAACATTGTATAGCTGCATTAGAATTCTGCAATTCAATAAATTCATGTCCCATTAAGATCCAAGCAGATAAGTACTGGGGGTCAAGTGATAAGGCTCTTTGGAAATATATCACTGCCTTCAAATGTTCACTTCTTAAACTGTAATAGTTGCCTGCAAGAAATAATTTATGCATTAATAGTTCAGTTTCTGGGTTCTTTTACAGGTAACAATTTTACAATATCACATAAATATTATAAAGTGAGGTTGCAGAATAATTACTTTTATAGATAAATAATTGATAGATAATAAAAATAGCTTCGGTGTTAAATACTACTAAAAGCAATAGCAATCTATGAATTTTCCATTTTTCTTTAGCCTCAATTAAAAGATAATACTTTAAACACCATTGAAACAAACCCACCTATTACACAGCAAGTTTCTACCCTGTATTTATCAATGGAAACTGCTTTTTGTGCTAAATTAGCCAACTCCATCCGCTTCTCTTTTAAGTATAGTAAGTGTGAATATACATCCCAGTTATCCAATCTGTATGGATCCTTTTGATATAAATCACGGAATAAGGACAAGGAAGTGTCAACGTCTGAAATTGCAGAAAACAGGTAAATTATGTTGCTTGTTTATGACATATCCCAGTTGATCAACTGGTACAACAAAGTCGAGAATAATTTTCTTAGCTAATGCAGGATAGATTATTGAGCATAATTTTTAGTATGTTTATAAAATATTGCTATTTTATTTAACGAGTGACGAAACAAACAAAAATCATACCTCTTCTATCATGATGTGCTATAGCCATTTGAGCAATGAGGTAAGTGCTCTTGCTGAAACCAGCAGCAGCCAACGCAGTGTATGTTTCTAGAGCTTGTTCAGACAACTTTAGTTCTACTAAAGCATGTGCCACAAAAAAGTTCATCATCCAGTGTTGTGGAAGCTGAAGTGAGTCCAACGCTTCATACTCATTAGCTAGTCCTGCTAGCTCCACCCATGCCGCCCAAAGTGTTGGCACGGCAGTCACAGAGGCCTGGAGAACAGACACAGCCTGTCTTCGAAGGTCCAATTTCTTTAACACCACACCTTCTAGGTATAAAAGGTATCCATCAAGGCTGTTGTGGTTTGTCTGAAATTAAGACATTTCTAATATGACATATAGAATATCAGGTTTAGAGGTTGTTAGTAAAAATATGCCAAAAAATGTCTTTCGTTACAAAGTAGGAAAGTAGGAAGGTAGGAAAAATTTTACCTTAAAAAATGACAGAAGATCTAGTAAAACTTGAGTAGACTCAGAGTTTTCTGATCCTGTATCGACTGAATTGTCTAATCTTTTTTTTTCACTAGACATATATAGGGAGTACTTGTGAAGAAACACACATTTAGGACTTATGCAGTTTTCTACGAAATGTGCAGCTCTGTCATATTCCTGACAATCGAAGTAACTTTTGCTTAGAGCGAAAGCTTCTTTCTCATCTGCTGCAATACCGTCTTCACTTGGTGGGTCTATATGTGGTATTTTGAGATCCTTCAGTGCGAAATTTAATTCAGCCAACCACTTAGCTGTTTGAGTGAGACCTCTTTCCGTACATTCCCGAATTCCTTGTAAAATATCTATTCTAGCCTGCTGCAAATCTACTTGGAAGTCACCTTTAGCACTAAGAGCGGTCATTCCGACTTACTATAATTAATGGTTTTGCGTTTTGACATAAAATTACGGGTTGAAAACACAATACTCAATTCAAATTCACTTCACGATGTAATTTTTTTATTGTATTATTATTTTGACAATGACCAGTCAAACGTCAAGTTGACAGTTATCCAAAGATCATGTTACATACCCATAGATTTATCACAAATGAAAACTGGCGTTATTGTACCTTTGATTGGACCGCTTCAAACGTTCATTGGTTGAACTTTGTAGCGTATATAATTGCCTCATTGCCTTCTTGTGTCTTTATAACATTTGTAGTTTATTCCAGTAGCCGGTAGGCGGTCTCAACCATATTTATCCTAAATCTATGGTTTTATAATGGTCAATCACGTTCCACTCATGACTACAGTGTTTTGTTGTAAGCACATTTTGTAACTTGGAACGCACTCATCGTCATTAAATTATTTTGTCTCTTGTCAGTTATCATTGTTGACACTTGACACTTGCTTGACAATTGAGTATTGACATTGTTTGTTGTGTTGTCAATATTTTTACATTCGTCAATCGTCATGGTCATGGTGGCTATGGATATTGTTATTCGTTTCTGTTTCTGATTCAATTGGCTGGCAGTTGGCTTGGTAGAGGAGTTAAGAAGACTAGTATACGGGATTATTGTGTACGAAATTTATAAGTAAAATTCAACTGACGTTAACTTAATAGGTACCTCAGCAATCTCAGCATTCATAGAAATAATACGTACCTATCTAACTCACAAATAAATACAGGTTTGTAACTCTTTCAGATCCGAAATAACATTAATTGTTTTCTGTACATAATATTGTTTGATCAAGTTTTGGTGTTTTTAGTAATTCTTGTTGAAAATCGCCGAAGAGAAGGGTTCGATTTCAAGTTTCATTATATGTAATATATTATACTTACTTCAACTATGTACTAAATATGCGTAAATTAACATTTAATAGTTTAATTGTCATAATTTTAAAGGAGTGATGGCTGACCCAATCAAGGACTTCAAAGAATCTCCGACTAGTGATGTAGAGCCTCCATATTCTACACCCGCAAATGACCCTAAAAACATGCAGGAAGTCACACAATACGTAAGTTCCTTGACATTATCAACATAGAAAATTAAAAATTTTATATTTGTGTCTGGTAAATACTGTGCTTAAGTCCATAAAGTGTCTCATATTTAATGCCTCCTCTAAGTATTTTAGCTTGCTTATAAATGGAATGCTTAGAAAATGTCTTAGTACACTTAATTGAATAATAATGCTTATACTAATATAAATTAAGTTACTCAACAATATGAGTATTACCTTATAGTAAAAAAACCTGCATACATAGGGATACTGCAACAATTAAAATTTGTTTGGTTAGCAGTCCTCTGCATCCCCATGTAGCTTATATTTCTGTTTCTTGCAACATATTGCTGAGTGAAAATAAATGTTTTTTGCATTTTTTTCATATTGCAATTGTGATTTGTTTCATAACAAATAACTTTTTTTAATTTTATATGCATTGCTTCTCCTCATTCAGAATATAATAATATGATAAGTAAGGATGAATGAGACTAGTATGGTTCTTTTTTCCTCCTTTATTTAGTTAGTACCTGCTCTTGCCTGGTGAAAAGCTTTAGACCCTGAATTAAGATTTGGAGTATTAACTAATTAATGTTTTCCTCACAGGTTCAGTCCTTGCTCCAGAACATGCAAGACAAGTTTCAGAGCATGTCTGACCAGATCATCAACAGAATAGATGAAATGGGTACCAGGGTAGATGAACTGGAGAAAAATATCACTGATATCATGACACAGGCAGGTATTGAAAATGAAAAGTGATCACCAATGCAACTAATATGTTACATTCTTAGTTGTATTTTATTAGTAGCACCCAAAGAATTGTGCCTGATCGCAGAAACAGGTGTTCAAACATCATGTTCACATTATATTATGTCAATAATTGTGTTTATATATGTTATAATATGAAACAAGAAGGTTTTTCACTTTAGTATCATTGCTATTTATTAAGTCACATAACAATCATATAATTTCGCTTTAAATCTAATGACACTGGCTTAGTAATTAAGTTATTTGCTTTGAGATTTTCAATTGTTTTTCATCTTTATAATAAATTTTGAGATACCAAGTTCAGAATTGTAATGTGATCTATTATTATATTTGTTACATTACAAAATTCAATAATTGCTGAAATAATTCTTTGCTTGTCTTACATTTATTTATAATGTTATAGTTAAAAAATTCAATTTTTTAAAAAGCAGTGTATTGAGTGAGACAGCAAAAGTGTTTAAATGCAGTTCTGTGCTCTAGAATAAGTAGTCAAAAGAAAAAGAAAATTCAGGCCAGTTACATAAAAGCTGACATGTTCAGTGTTATAATATCGCAGTATTTGTAGTAGGTAGTTACTATAATAATAAAAAAGATGTCTGGAACTAATTAATATCCCATATATTTTTTAGTATCACTTCAATACATTTCCATTGCACGTTGCATGACAAACTCTATAATTTTCAGTGTATAAAGTGGCCCTTTTTACTGCATTGTTATGTTAAATGCCAAATTATATATTACTAGCGACCCGCCCCGGCTCTGTACGAGTGCAATGCTGATACTAAATAACTAATAATACACTACAGAAAAAACTGTGAACGTTTATACATGAAAACCTTCCTCTTCAATCACTCTTATCTATTAAAAAACCGCATCAAAATCCGTTGCGTAGTTTTAAAGATTTAAGCATACATCCCTATGTATCCCAATATCCCTATATAGGGACAGAAAAAGCGACTTTGCTTTATACTATGCAGTGATGATATGTTGAAAGTGTCATCTTTATTTAACTGAACTGTATATCAACATAAAACTTTTGTAATACTTAGGTACTCATAGTTTAATCACTAATAAGAAATAACTAACACATACCACACAAGGTATATATTGTTATTATTTTGAATAATAAACTGCACCTTTGAATTGTGTTCATTGTGATATTAAGGCAACATTTCACACAATATTGTTCATTGTATTTCATTTATAAGTAGATCATAATATGGATTTGTAATATTTTTCTTTGTAATAAAAGTATTATTTAGGATTGCATGCATGCTTCTTATTTTCCTTCCCCCAGTGAAGATAGCAAGGGTCGATAAAATATTGATTAGGGTGCGTTCCTGGCACAGGCTTGTACATTGGAACTAACAAAGGGCTTGTATAAGGTGGTGACATGCACTGATCAAAGATTATTATCAACATTTTTTCTTATTATTGCCTTTGGGTGGTTTTCAACTAAAATGTGGAACTTTATTGTTTTTGGAAATGTAAATGTAATTAATATCTAGTTATACATATTACGTATAACTAGATACTAGACCAACTAGAACTAGACTAGACGTAAAAATAAGTGGAATGCTTTGAAAGTACCTATGTTCTTACTATTTCTACCATTTGTTGTCGAGCACTCCACGCTTATCTCTTCATCTGATCTCTTACAATATACCTATAAAAAATTTTTAGCCCAGGTTTATAGCACCTAATTCGGTATTGGTCGAGGAAAATATAAATACTGCCATTGTGTTTGAATTCGAAAGAACTTTATTTAAGTATCTATTAGGTACATAACTATATTATAAAAATGTATAATAGATATTATGATTCTTCATCGGAATATTTAAGAACTATGACTAAAATGGGAAATCTTTTTCCAATGAAGGTTTCTACAACATTAAAATACTACTTATTCAAAGTTATTCTAAGATAGTTAGATAAAGTTATTCTAAGGTTTTGCCTGTGACTTCGTTCGCGTTGCTCATACACGTCTTGAAATGATTGCTTCTTTCCATCAATGAAATGATTAATTTTTTTCACTGCATTTAACAGACAGTGTTTTTTAACCGCAGTGACTTAAAAATAAGTTTCTACATCTATTACCTACCTAAAGCAAAGTTCTAGTAGTATGTTTCACATAAAATCTTAGACTAATAAAGCCACATGCACTCTTTTTCTTCAAATTAGGTAAGTCAACGAGATTCGGTGTCATCTGAGGAGTTCTGATCATCCGTCTCGGTTTCCTAGAAGTTGGAATAGAACAATTAGTTAATAGGTAGGCTAAAGTTTTCTGCAGCTGCAATACTAACACTTGAGTCTAGTGACTAGACAGAACGAAAATCACGTGCCTATAACTTCAATAAAACGAACATTGTTATAAAGTTAGTAACTTAGTAAGTAACAAATGATTAGGAACCTAAGCATTTCCTTACCGTTGTGTCATCATCGTCTTTAGAATTCATGAGTACCGCCAATGAATTGGATTTTGCTTTACCCGCCATATTCTTTTCCGGTGACTTCATTCTGCTTAAACTCTAGAACGAAGGATAGGTATTTTTAATATTTTGTGAGAGTGCTTAGGTAGTAATCAAGCATGGTAGATAGAGGTTTATATTAAGAGGTAACCTGAGACGGCTTTTCAACTGTTTCTGTTCTGGCATTTTCCCATCCGATTGGAAATAATGTAACTTAGCTCTCTTATGGAAGTTAGTCAGGGCCGCAGACTCTCCATCTGGTTACCGACCGATATGATTCCGACTTATAAATACGATAAGTGCCCGTTTATAATACTTAGCTTCGCACTCAAGATGGATCTCAATCTCAGTTTTTTAATATGGGCCTAAAATCAGTCTGTAGTATGACTGTGTCTTTGGGTATATAGTAGGTACTGGTATTATTAAAAGCTTGTGTCTTTACCGTAGTATCATCGACATCTTTATATGGAGACTGTTGTGGGTTCATCAGAGATGCCAATGAGGACGATCTTGCTGAAATACCGGTATTCACCTGCTTCTCTGGAGATCTTAATTTCCGCCGAAAGTTCTAAATGAGTTTTAACCAAATTTTAATCTTAAATAAAAAAATAATGGTGCCTAAGCAAAGACATTAAATTAGGCGGAGTAAGTTAGGTACTAAAATATTAAAAAATTTCGTAAAGAACTAGGACTACATCTAAGGATATTTACCGCTGGTTCCTCCTCTTCCGGTAGACCTGTTTTAAACATCTTTAACAAATTTTCATTTAATATGTCAATGATTGCTTCTTATAGGTAAGTATAAAGAGAATTATAGAATCTTGCAATGTAGGTACGAAACAATATCGGGCAGAAACTAACCTCTAAGTCCGCCTTTTCATTAATATCATTGATCTGTTGGTATGCGACAGTGAGAAGTTCGACGGACTTTGCATGGAACGTCATCTCGATCTTGACGAAGTCTGCGAGAAGCGCCTTCAGTTGTTGTAACTTTCGACGCTCAAAAAACTCCGTTTGTTCACTTAAACCTTTTGCAGTACGAGACATTTCCGCTGATGCTTTAAGCAATTCAGATTCCGCATATGTCTACAATAAGTACGCTCTATTAGGGATTCATACCGACATTTTAAGCTTTTAATTTTACTTACACGTGTAAAGCAATTAAAACATCAATAAATAAATAAGAAAAACAGGAACATGAAGCTAATTTTCTTACCGATTACTGAATGGTCAATGTGTTCAAAAACAGAAATGGTTCAAAAACGTGTTTGTTGCTTTTATTGGTACAAATGTGATATAACTCTTAATGCAATAGGTATAGGTACATAAGAATATTATGTTATTTATAACAAAAAGAATAAAATAAACACTATGCTCCTCTAGGCTCACTTCGCTGATGACTGATCACCTAAACCTAGAGGTAGGTGCCTATAACATGGCATATTTATTGTTCTGTTCTAGTTCTATTTTTCTATTTATGCGAACTTAAATTTGGAAGGTATTATTAAAAGTTAGTCATTAGCTAGTATGAACTTCTTGGTAATTAGCCAAGTGTACTGAACACTATCTCAGTTAGCACCATGTGGATCGAGAAGGAATGAAATGAAAACCGACGCACTACTTGTTGCCTATTAAACGGTTGCCGTTCTCGTGCTTTATCCAACACCTTTTTCCTTGCGAGCTCCTTTTCTCTGACGTTCATTGTGTGCTTTAATTCTTCCCGTGCATGCTTACAGATATTCTCGTACTGACAAAGTTCGCCAACAACCTGTTAAATTCAAAATAAATGATCAAATTACCTTCCACAAGAAGACAGCATCAATAAAATTCTCGAACTTCACAATAAATTTTAATTAATTAAGTATCTACCTACTTCTTTAAAATTTATTTGATACAGTACAATATTAACACATACATTACTGCCAACCTGTGATGCAGTTTGTCGGCAGCAGACATACCTTACGTAGATCGTTGTTGATATTGTTTGGGAAATTTACCTTTGCTTCTAATCTCTGAATTTCGCAATTTCTGTATTCTTCTATAGCAGTAAGTGTTAAAGATAAATTATCTAAGCCTGCACTTAAAGATTTATTTACTAGTTCATTATTTGCATAATCTTTAATTATTTTAGCTAATTCATCGCCCATGTCACGCAACCTGTAAATTAAACTTACTTAACATTTTTAACCATCATTAACAATATTTGAAAATTGATTTTAAAAGCACCTATTTCAGGCCATAGTCCACCGCTCTGGCCATGTGCAGGGTGATAGACTTTCCATGCCTTTCGTGAACTCAGTACCTAGTATGTGGTGAATTCTCATGTTTCTTATCGATCTTGTTAAAGTAATTATGTATGTACTATTAGGTACCTAATCCTTTAGCAATAAAAAACATGCTACCTGGCAGTCTTTCTTGTGTAATCACCAAACCCAACACATAATTCACCAAAGTTTTTCTCAACATTCGTTATTCGATCTTGAATGAACTTCGCTTGCTGATCGTAACTTAGCGAGCTGGAATATTCGCCACGAAACATATTTGGTTGTATTTTTTTAGGATTTAGGTACCTTTTATACTTTTATTTAATTTTTCTCTTGAGAAACGATTGTATTGTTTTGGTTTATTGTTACCATGGTTACCGTTACATGCACTAAAGTACTCTGTGTGTTACATGCCTTCAGGTGGGTAGTTAGTAGTAAGCTGTTTAAGGTACGTCCACACAGGCTCCCCTTGTGAGTATTATATATTTATTCTGTTATACACAAAAATCAAAGTGTACAACCTCGAGCACGGTAGCGTTGGCGGTGGTGAATTACCTTTATACTTATTATAATCTTTGTGACTAATAACTACAAGGGCATTTCGTGAATGCGTGAAACCGTTTTTCACACAGAATCGACAATTTGTAGCCTATGGTTTGATATTTTATACTCTGTTTAGGTAAATGTCAAATAAGTCTGAAGTTTCGGTAGCTATCAATGTCGCTGTCACTTTTTAACAACATTGTCAAGTGTGTCAAGTTGTCACAGCTGTTTGTTCATTGTTTTGTATTAAAATCAATTTTTTTATATGGAACAATATAATAAATCAAAGTCTGAAAATGAATGAAGAAATAGATGAGTATGATATTTATCATCAAGATTTTACCACCGCATCGGAATGGGAAGTGTTCATAGCAAGACTAGAGGAGGTGATAAACGAGTGGCATTTGAGTAAATTCAAATTATCAAAAAGACCCTCAAAACTTACAAAGAAATGGGTGACTAAATCTGAGGAACTGAAATTACAAGGATTAACTTTTACATTATCCTATCACAGTTTAGAATACACAAAGAGTTCTGCAGTTGGAGAAGACAATGTAGAATACACTGAAGAACCTTTATCGGCTGAGCTGCAAAGTTGTCTGTGGGATGCAACAACAAACTTTATCGATGATGTTGATGGCAGTCCGCACCCTGTATCCAATTGGTATGGTTTAAAACGGTACTTAATGCTCTGCCAGAAATCTCCTCTTGTGGATGGTAGCACAATTAAGTTAATATTGAGTTCTGTAAATATTGCATTTGGTAACATTGACTGTGGTGTGCCTATATTTGTTAAAATCCGAGAACACTGGCAGAAAACATATCTTGGTTTCTTTGAAGACAGTGAATTTAAAACTAACTTTGACACAATACATCTAAAGCGAATATCAAACCAATGCTCACATCTCAGTGGTCTCGTCAGTTTGTTTAAATCTAAGATTGCATCTCCTGTGGCATTGGATGCTGTCGTTGTTTCTGCAAAATTCTCTTATGAACTGAAAGATTCGGAAAACTATGCATGGAGACAGAGAACCTTTTCAAATGAATTCTTATCAATAGATGGCTTTGATGTTAAAAAGTTAACAGAACTTCCTTTTGGATCTGAAAGTAATCCAATACAAAGTGCTCGACTAAATGCAATATGGCCCCAGTTTCGTGAGAGCACTATTGTGGAGTCCTCAACATTTTCTGATATTGACCCTATAATGGCACCAACT
>DWQK01000714.1:0-18943 GCA_018231225.1 Noctuana stator
TTTCGCAAAGTACACAAACGATACTGTGACGGACTTTGGTGTTCCGTACGATTATGACAGTGTGATGCACTATCCGGAAACTGCGTTCTCAAAGAACGGCAACAGAACCATTATTCCTTTACAGGTAATTTTAAATAAAAATATACCAGATCAAAATAACTTGTTTTTTTAATAGGTGTAGGCACAGGGTAGATATATTTAGTATATATACACGTAATTAAACTATCAAGATACAAATTTATCCAGTATTTTTTTACTGATTGAATAGAACTTTTGGTTTTTGGTGTTTGCAAAGTTTTCCGACTTGTATCGTAACATGTCTGATGAATTTTAATTTTCAGGATAACGTTAAAATTGGACAGAGGAATGGTCTATCTGAGAGAGATATTAAAAAATTGAATAAAATGTACTGTGAAGAAAGCGAAGATACAAAAAATAATGTAAAATAAGTTTTAAGTAAGATCATACCATTTGTCCCTAATTCATCTTGTTTCTCTTTTTTAGGCTTTAAGTTACTCTATTAAAATTTTGTGTAAAATTAAATGGCTTTCTGTTCCAATTAAGTTATCTAGGTATATAATAGGAAATAGTTTTCTTGGGCAATAGGGGATCGGACAAACTATGTCAATTGAGATACTTTTACGAAGCTCAAACGTAACATGAACAATAAAACATTATGACCAATTTTTTTTATCGATTTAAACTAAATTACAATTTAGTGATTAATGTACATCCAATCATATTTGTATGATGTGTTTTGAACTTTTTGAGATTTTTGTGAATTTTTTGTGAAATCTTTGTGAATTTTCTGGGATTTTTATGAATTAGTACTTTCTGGGATTTTTGTGAATTATATATACACTGTAGAGTTGCAGGTAATTTATTTTGATAATTTCTTCTATAAAGGTACTTATAGAATAAGCACAAATAACTTCGTGAATCTAATATTCTTGAACCTTTTGACAAACAAATTATTGTAATACTTACAACTTTTAGCCTTCAGGCTACCAATGAAGCGAATTAGTTACGCCAACAAGCGTACGTTGTTTTTTTAACTAAATCACCTGTTCAATTACAGAATTAGGCCACCGAAGGTTTTGTGGTGAAAAAAAGTATTACCGAAATCATACTATTATTGAATGACAGAATAACTCGGGCAGTAAATTTAGCAATTTTTTTCTTGCACGAATTTGTAAAGGGAAGCTGCTCGTTGCTGACACCGGCGCGGGCGCTGTCGCAAGACGCTCTCGAAGCAGTTGCGGGCGAGTAGCTTGTGAAATGGTCGTATCCAAAGCTATATTAATTCCCGTGCCGCACCAATGGGTTTTGTTTGGAAAAAACATTGCGGTAAAGCGCAAAAATTGGCATTAGTTAGTCCGTTACCTCTGAGGTTTGATCGCAATGTGATTTTTATGTTTTTTAAAGCATGCTCTGAATAAAACTGCAGCCATTTGTTTTACATCTTGGAATTTATTTTTATTTTGTCTATACAATTTTGTTCTAAGTGTTGAAAATGCAGAGGCTTAATTTAGTGATAGTTTTTAGTATTTGTGTTACTAAGTGTTTAGCTATGTCTCGAAGTGAACTGGAAGATTTTAGTAATTTTCTTGAAATGACATCGCAGTTGGATTTTAATGTAAAAAGTAAGTATATACCCACCGAAGTATTTAGGTTTCAGAATTACTAATTATAAATAATTCGAATTTGAAATAATATAGGTACCTAATCAATATCCCCGTATCTATGATGATTCACTTTCATGAAACTAAATAAAACACTTGCATTTATTGTGTAGGTATAAGTATGTTGTATGACAATTTAATTAACTTCACATTAAAAAAGATACGTTCTGTTTAGGTACAGTGAATATAAGGTAAAGCAAACCAGAACAATTGTTAATGCAAACACCCGCATAATACCGACACTTAAAATAAATAAAACCACATAAAAATTGCGTAAAACAAAAATTCGTAATTTGTTAAGTCGCGCATAAACCGCGAATTTTGCTGAATTCCTAGACAGGCATCTAGGACGACATAAATATTTTACAAAATTATGTTATCTGTCACAAAGTATCTAATATAACGTTCCTAAGACCATAGCAGTTAAGAGTTAACGTTGTTTGGTTTTATAAAGTTAGCACACATGGTACTCGGAACTGATAGGAATTGTGTATTATTATTTTTGGTTTTATTATGTTTAAACTTACTATTACATTGTCGTTTATGCATATTAATAGGTAAGGGACCTGATGATGAATATGATGAAGATGAGTTTGTGTCCGATAACGCTTGGGAAGAAAGCGGTAAATTTGAGGGGGACCTAATTTTAAACGAAAGGCAGAGACGCTTGCTTGTTGCGGATATTGCAGAGGGACTGTCCAGAAATGGACTTCAAGACAGCACAAAGCGCTGGCCCAACAATGAAGTCATTTATTATATCCAGAAGGAACATTTTTGTGAGTATTAATGACATTTTATAAGGTAAGTATGATTAAAACTGTGATTTGCGATCTTAAAACAAACTTATTAGCATATGGACCTAGTTAAATAATTGTCTAAGTGATTATATTTATTGAATATATGCGGTTCATTACATATTTTCATCCAACAGCTCCTTTGAGATCCACGTCTTTTCCTAACGAAAGCCAATCTATCGGTTATAAACCCACTAAATTTGGATAGAGATTTGAAGGCTGGTTTATCGGATTGGTAAACGACCTTCTGACCGTTGTTGCTTTTCAAGTGATAAAAAAGAGCGCATCAAACGCGATCGAGTTGCAGTCAGTAAGATTGATTGACATTGACAATTGATAGACATTTTCTCGATTTTTTTTAGCGAGTGGTCAAGTACAAGCAATTCAGGACGGAATAGATGATCTAGCACAAGCATCGTGCGTTAAATTTAAACCATACCAGAAAGGAGACCGTGATGCTGTCGTGATACAGGTAATTTTCAGTACTATAATTTATATAATTATTATTAATATCGTATCATATTTTATTAGTCCCTGTTTTATGAAAATGAAATATGTTAACGTTACTTTAGCATTAACATTATTTTTGTATGGACTTCGTTATTTTGAATTTTTATCAATAATTAAATAGACAGCAGAATATAAATGGAACACTTGTATATCAAGCTGTGTCTATTTTTCATACAGTAAATGAGTATGAACTCATGTTTCAGGGCAGCAGACGAGGTTGTTTCTCTCAAGTAGGGTACCAAGGTGGATATCAAGTTTTGAATTTATCAGGGCGACATCCGGTCGGTCGGGGATGTTTCCGACACGGCACAGTTGTGCACGAATTGCTCCACGCACTTGGATTCTACCATATGCAAAGCAGTCCAGATCGAGACGATTATATTGACGTGCTATGGCAAAATATTGTCCAACGTAAGTTATTTTACAATAGTAATAAAAATAGATTAATACCCGTTCCGCATTATTGCTATAAGCGGCATGTAACCAAGTTACGCTCCGGTTATTACATGTAGGTGATTAAAAATATTTTTATTATTCTCCGCATTCCAAGACTAAACTTGCAAAGATTTACCTACTATGAAAAGTATGATATTGTAATTA
This sequence comes from Noctuana stator, assembly GCA_018231225.1. NCBI lineage: Eukaryota > Metazoa > Arthropoda > Insecta > Lepidoptera > Hesperiidae > Noctuana > Noctuana stator. Next base: position 3,587 of record DWQK01000714.1, read on the forward strand.
GATACACACGTAACAGTTTATAACGTTAGTGGAGGTATTTAGGCTGAACTTACGGTAGTGACCGAATGAATTTCCAGCTTGCTTAAGCTGAATACAAATTACGTGATTCGTAAAAGATATCTATTCCAATGTAGACATACGTAGGTATTGTTAGTTTGTTTAGAGGTACTGATTACCTTAGCCTCTCATAGTAGGTACTCTCACTTTTCACTTTACATCCCTGTTTATTCAAGTGTAATTTAGTAATGAGTAGTAAGGATTTTATATTACAATTTTTATATTACAATTTATTTTGTGGTATTTCAGCGGCGAGACATAACTTTCGGAAATACAATTCATTCGCTGTTTCGGACTTCGGTGTCGGTTATGATTACGAGAGTGTTTTGCATTATAGTAGAAAAGCTTTTTCAAGGAACGGTCAGGATACCCTAGTACCAAAACAGGTAGGTATAATAATGTTACATAAATATCTCCTTTCATCTTTTAATATCATGTGCAGACTAATTACCTTAATTGGATCATAAATTGCAGGGAGGTGCAGAAATCGGTCAGAGAGTCGGACTGTCTCAAAAGGATACACAAAAATTAAATAAGATGTATTGTGACGCTGACTCTAACGACGCTATCAATTCTGATGATGATAGCACACCAAAGAAACCAGTTATTATGAAGAAAAATTCTAAAAATAAACCATTTGATGGCCATGGAATAGGATATCATCAAGGTAAAACCGTGGTTATTAAATTAAAACCCACGGTAGAGTTGTATGGGTTACGTACTTTGCCAAAATTTCATATGTTTGATTATTTTAGTAAAGCGCCGCAAGCAATGTCGCCGTCGATTACTGAAAGAAGCAGAAAAGAAAAGGAAATGATTCACGTATCAAGTATACCTTCAGAAAACGGAAACTATTATATACCTACAAGTAAATCTCTACTTCCAATTAAAGGCAAGGACCAGGAAGAATATCAAGGTAAGACAGATGTCAAAATGGTTAATCATGGAGAAAATGATAAAAATCCTTCAAATACAGGTCATATGATTATGAATAATGAATTTTTGGAAGAAGCCAAGGATGATATGCAAAATTATTTTAAGAAAATGATTGAAATTACACTTGATGATTTTCCAACATACACAAGTTTCAATCCAGACTACAGTAAATACATGAATCCAGAATATAAAAATGAAAAAGAACCTGAAATCGTAAAGGTCGATAAAATTTTCATGTCATCTAAAATACATACAAAAGATGTTGTCAATAATTCTGATAAGAAACATGATACAGTAGAATATCAACATAATGTAAACCAATATAAAAATCACGATGAGGAACATAAGCTCGTCTCTTTCTTGCCACAAAAGCATGATTTACTTGCAAAAGATGATTTCGAGAAAATATATCCACTAAGAAAATATTATTACAACCCAGATGAAGTAAATGTACCCGAGTTCCAGTCGCCTTTCAATTATTTTTCCGGTCAATCTCAAAATAATGATACAGACTCCGTTGGTCATATTTCATTAGAGAACATTCCTATAAAAGAAAACTGGTATACTGATGACCGATATAAGCAAAATCCGAATCACAATTACGACAGAGAGTCGTTCTCATATGATCCAGTAAGAGAAAAAGAAAAAAATATTGTAAACCCACTTGTTCGGCATTACGTTATTTCAGAAGATGTACATAGTTCGGAAAAAAGCAATCAAGACCCCTATTTATTATTCGATGCTCCAGTTCCATTGACACATAAATGGTATAGAAAAGATGGACCTGAACAATAAAAACATTTTAAAGAAAAATTTTGATAAAGCATAATGTGCCTAGGTATTGTTAGTCTAAAACTGGGTGCTTAGACTTAATGTGTTTGTGAGTTAGAAATTAGGCTTCTTTGGGGTGATTTTAATCCACATCAAAACCGTTATTGGAACCACAAAGTACCTTTTTAAATAAATAAAATAAATTGTTAAGTTAATGTCAAATAGATAGTAAACTTACCGTATAAGAAAAAAATTACTTAAGTAGTTATCTACAAAATAATACTTATTCATAAAAACCGTAATCTAGGTTATTTCATAACTGTTGTTTAACATTGTAATTTTTTATGTGATAAGAGGTAAGTAGGTTAATAAAAAAATCTTTGTTCGTAGTTAAGCTGTTACTAAAATCTGAAGATTTGACTTAAGTTAACTGTAATCATGAGTAGTTAAATTGTGATAGAAAATGCATTTTATATGTCCATTGTTTTAGTGATTTATCTATCTATGTTTAAATAAACTCAGACAGGATATGAAAAAAATTAATAAAAGAAGAGTCAGGTATCAGTGTTCAGTGTCAAGCAAATTATAAATTTTCCCTTATAAAAAATGTAAAAAATACTCTATGCCAACTACAATAAGACCAATAAGTAAGAACTTCATGCAACCAGGATGAGCAGCGCCCTTCCCTGTCCCCCTCGGTACATGCCTTCGTATAGTAACTTAAGTAAAGCGAGTTACTAGGTATTTTGAATATTCATAGTACCTATAATACTTCTTTACTATCCTGTTAGGTAGCTGGAGTAAGTATCTAGTTTAATAACATTAATAGTCAGTCGATCAGTTCAAGTATTTAATTGAATAAAGATAATTGTTAAGTTTATTATTAATTGTTTTATTGAATATATCTTCCACGAATATAATTATAATGAGGGTTCTATCTATATTCTATCCTATTAGTAAAATCAGGTAGGAATCTACATTATAAATATTAAGCAACAAAATTAAAAGTACTAAAAAAGATTATGTATCTAGTAATTATTTTATTACATATTAAAATAAAATACTTAATTTGCCTCAAGAGGATGTAAGGCTTGGATTTTGTTTGCCTATCTCGAATATAAAAAGTGTGATAACATTGACAGTGACACTAGCCTTGTCAATTGGTGACAAACTGACAAAGTGACAAGACTGAAGGAATTGAAGGAAAACAATTGGAAATAAATTGTTGTTTTTCACTGGTGACAATGATAAAATAGAGATATTTTTGTTAAAGTGATTTTAGTTATCTAGTTTTGTTAAATGTTTGCTCTTTCGTTTAATGGGTTGTGCTGTATCGAATGTTCAACGGGCAACTATGTCTCTGTTTGGTAGAAACACTCGGGATAATCATGAAGCAAGAATCAAACTAGACAGGAAATTATATCTTGCTAAGGAGTCTCCGGAGCCCGACTTTGATTTATCTGACTGTCAGCTTAGACATTTACCACCCGGTATATTCTCAATATGCAAGGTATATAGAAAAGAGAACTTGTACCTTCATTCTAATCGCTTGCAAACGCTTGATGGAGGTGGTCAATTATCTGATTTATATCTACTAAAGATTCTAAATTTGAGTTGCAATAAGTTTGCGTACCTGCCAAGTAATTTTAGGTATTTGGTAAATCTGACTGAATTATACCTCCAAGATAATTTACTACAAACATTACCTGACACTATAAAATGTCTACAGCATCTACAAATTTTTGATGTGTCCAAGAATAAATTAAAGTGCTTACCACCGTCTATTGGAAGTTTGAAATGCCTAAGAAAATTGAATATTAAAGGAAACATACACTTAACAGAGCTTTGTTCAGAATTGTGTTTTGCTACTAATTTGGTATCAATTGAATTAGATGGAGAAAATTTCTTATTTCCACCAAAAGAAATATCTTCAACCAATACAGCTGAAATAATGAAATATCTTTGTGATCACATGAGTATTGAGTATAATCCTCCACTACCAGAAGAATCTATCTTGTTGAATACACAAGATCCAAGTTTTTCACATAATCCATTTGTAAAGCAGAAAACTATTACTTGGGAAGAACAAGAGGCTGCCATCATAGAACAAGAAAATAAAATACACAAAGAACATCAAGAACAAAGAGAAAAATTTTTGAGTCAAGTTTTACAAGGACAACTTCTATTGGACAATGAAATTGCTAAGGTTCATGAAAGTAGAGAAATGGAGCGACAAAAACTTTTACAAGATATTCAGGATGATGAAAAAGATATTGAATGCTTAATCACACATTTTATGAGGTCTGATCGCTTGAATCCTGAAGTAGTTCAGCAGCAACTTGCTCATGAGCAATCTGAGCACGATCGCTTGCTAGAAATTGCAAGGCAGAACTATGATAATGTAAAGAAGTCAGATATATTGAAAGCAATGGAAAAACTTATAGAGGAAGACTATTCTATTCAGCATTCAAAGCAACATTATAAAGATCATCTAAACAATATGAAACAAAGTGTTCTTATGCAGGAATCAGAGGGATCAATGAAATTGGCTGAATTTTTGAATGCAAAAGATGAGTCCCATACTATTTTAGTCCAGAAACTTTTAGAAGATCAAGATATACAAAAGGCTGTTGTCTCGTCTTTGCTTGATAGAGTTGATGCAAGGAGTTGGAGTTTGAACCAAGAGATATCCTTAATTTCTTCACATCTCGCTAGACTTAGTATGATAGAACAAGAAAAGAAAAAGATGCATATTGCATTTAATTACAATGAATTGTTGGACCAGAGAGTAAAATTAGTCAATCTATTGGATGATCTTCTTCAACAAAGAAGCAAAAGGCGTAAACAATTGATAGATACTTTAAAAGAAGCTGAGGCCGAAGAAGATGTTAAAAATGACTTTTGGCTTAAAAGTTACCAGAAATTAATAGACTCCGCCCCTAAGAATTTGCTCAAACTTGGAAAGTCACTGGATCCACTCCTTGCTAACTTCCTTTTACAAGAAGGAGTAATCCATTGTCTGCCATTTTTAGTGTCATTTCTATTTTCAGATGTATCTTTAATCAACATTACAAGTAAAGATTTGAAGGAAAGTGGAGTATCATTGACAGCAGATAGAGAAGCAATTTTAAGAGCAATCAATCTTTATGTGGGAACTAAAACAGATAACCACAATGCCCAAGTGATCGAAGTAAATGAAAACTATGCAAAGCCAAGTGCTCCATCAATGGATGATGAACAGAAGTGTACAGGAGTGCTAAACTCAAATGAAACAGAAAATACTCTAGAAGCAGAGTGTGTCATATGTATGGACGAAAAATCTGAAGTTGTTTTTGTGCCTTGTGGCCATATGTGCTGCTGCCAATCATGTGCATTTAAGGATTTGGAAAATTGTCCAATGTGTAGGGGAGCCATAGAAAGAACCATTAAAGTTTTGATTGCATAATTAAGGTTTAGTTCTTTAATTACATTGATATCACCAAAAATTGTTATCTGTAGGTCTATTTGTGATATATTAGTTATTTAATAATAGTTTGATTGTTTATAGTACAATATTTATTTGAAACAAGAAAGATCCACCCTAAACTGATCTAATAAGGTCAGTATTGTCAATCAAATTTAAAATAGGGAGCCATCTTCTCAGCCAATAACACTACTCCAAATTGGTAATCATTGCATTTTTTGTGTATATTATTTATTTATTTAGGCTTTATTGTAAAACTACCTAGGGCTGACTTGATGCCTAGTGGCAGTCTATACCAATATAATAATATACAGTTTATGAGTAGTAACCGGTAGGTGAGAAAACCTATCTGATATGTGGAGGCATTGCTACTCATGAGAGGACTGAGATGAACCCCAACTGCAGCTGAAGTACTTGCCATATGACTTATGAGGGCAGCAGTGGTATCTTCCTGGACGAACTTTGTAAACTCTACAAAATTCTAAATCTACGAAATTTCTTACTACCGTCTTGGGAGTTGTGTTTTTTTTTATAGATTATTTATGACATACTCCTTAATCTTAAATATAATGTACCTTGGTGTTGAGTGCACAGTCAATTTTTTATACAATAAAAACATCACTGCTATTAAATTGTTATTAAGAAACATATACTTAACTAAGCCTGATCTTGGCTAAGATTCACATTATACCTAATGTTAAATTTTTAATATCACAAGTGAGATGTTTGAATGAATGTCTGCACCTTTAGCATTATGATGTTTGTGAAAAAGTACTGAAGTTGTAAAAAGCAATAATAACTTTTTGTGAATATGCCGAATTTGGATATATTATTGTTTCATTTATTGTGTTTTAATCTATCATATTAATACATTCTTAAGATAAAGTCACTTATCAACTGATACAGCGATAATAAGCTAGTCTGACAAATAAGGGGTATAATAAAGCATTGTCAATAAGATGTCTGTAATATCTGTAGGTATATCAAAATCAAACTATGTTATATTTATTTTTTCTGTTAGCTTAAAAGGCACCTTACGAAAAAAAAAATTTGTGTTCTAGTCTATTTCTATACTACTAAAATATAATAAGTGGGTGTGTCAAAAGTGAAAAAAAGAACATGTCAAAACCTATTTGGGATTTCCACAATCTGAACTTTTTTAGGATGTTTCTTTTTTTGTAAATTATGCAATTTTTTCTCATGATACAATAAATTTCAAATTGGTTGCCAGAATAAAGGGTGGTTGACAGGAATCTACTTGCCATTTTCGGGCAACTACAAAAGTCGCTACAATTACAATTATACTAAGTAACATCTAAGTAATATCTTACTTATTTTTAATAAATTTGAGGACAAAATTCTAGTTTGTGCCTTTAATGTTTAATCGATTGGGTCTGTGATCTGTTAAATCTTTGTAATCTAAGAAAACTAAACCCAGGACCAGGGTTTTAAGTATAATTTCAAATGTGATATAGGTATTTCTACATTTTATTGGATTGTTACATAATGCCTGCTAAACTAATTTGTTAAAATTAGGTTTTGAATGTACCTACCAACTTAATCATTTTGACTTTCTACAAATTAAGATTCTGATAGCGTACCCTATTATCTACTATAAACAGTGTTCATTAAACTTTAAGTAGTTACATAGGTACCTAGAAAAAACTATATTTTTACTCTCTTACTTTGTAATTCTGTCATAAGTGTCTTTCTTAAATTAATTCATACATTTATTGTGTTAAATAGTAATAGTAATAGTTGATAAGTTATAAAATAGAGAAAGTGTAGCCTTGCTCGGTCATATTTTATATCTAGATAAAAAAATAAAAAATCTTAAGATCTGGGTTACCTTTCGATTAAGTACATTATATAAAATTTAACTGAAGTCAGAACACTCAATTCAGTTGATATGAAGTTGTAAACCTAATATTTTATGCATAGACAACCATTACAGCAATTCTTTTTGAGTGATCTTTAAAAGAACCTTCCCTCTGTCAAAATGCTGTTAAACATGAAATTTGTTTAATTACCTATAGCTAGATTTCTTTAATTAAAATACTTATTTTACAAATTATTAAGTAGGTACTAGTTACCAGCGGGCTTATTATGAAATCTTGACGCCATTCTATTTACGTCACCAGCGGTTACGTGCACCTAAATTGACCAATGAGAGACACGTGACATACATACTGACCAATTAGGTTCACGAGTTCTCTAAATGGGTTTTGGTTGCTCGATAACTGTTTGGTTTTTAAAAAATTTATAATACGCCTGTTTTATGTTTAAATACCAAATTATGTAAAACCTATATTTAAAGGACGTGTAAATGGAACTATTTTATGCTCTGTTTTATGTATACGAGTAACTACTCTTAATTATCGTACTCTCTTAGGTACCTTTTTTAGTTGTATTAAATGTATGTAATTCATTCCATTTTCTCAACTGCTTGTTTATAATTTTAATGTCGAAATTTTTTTCAATCATAATCATTTACCCTGTCGAATGATTTTTTAAGTATTACTACTCTATATGCATTTGAATAGTGTTTTATGTCGTCATAGTGACTGGCCTTAATAACACAGAGTGGTTTTCTGCATTAATTGGATAATGTGTTCGAAAAAAAATGGTAGTGGTATTTCAACTGGATCTACTAATGAAAATATTCGAATGTAATATTAAAATAAACTGTATTAGATTCATTCAAATATTTTTATTGAGTAGGTACGTTTGAAACCTTATAAAACTCATATAATAACCGAGTATGTGAGATTTTTTTATTCGAATATATTGTTATCACTTTTTACAATATACACATCTTTAAAGCACATTCTTGTTATTTCATTTATTTATGTAATGTTAAAATCATGCAACCGCTGTTTGATCGCTAGACGTTGCGCTTGTATTATTTTCGTTGGTATAAACGGGCTTACCTACTCGCGCGTATGTAAGAAGTTTTAAGAAGATAAGTTGGGGTTTATTTTAAAAGTTGCTAAAATTGTCTTGATTGTACAACCGTATGAATAAAATTGACTGGAGGAACACATTGTTCTATTTTCGCTTATTACAGCTAAGTAAGTAGTTATAAATAAAAGATGAGAAAGAAACATTTCAACAGTAGGTATCTATGTCTGTGGCACTCAGTCTCCAGCGCTGACTATTTTAAACCAGAGATAAACGCTATTCATTTGCTTGACATGAATTTACACAAATCGCGTACAATTTTTCAAAGCTCAATTTCAGCAGCATCTGTCCATTTATCCGCCGATGTCTGGCGGAGTTAAAAGAAATCCTTCAGGGCGAGGAATGCCGAGTAATTTCGATTTTTCTCTAGCGGCGGAACATTAAATTGCACATCAATTCGACACGCCGCGTTACACTGAAAAACGCTTCCGTCTTCACTTTTCCGACAGAAAATGTCTGGGTTATTGATTGCATGTGAATTTGCGTAATTAACTTGGCCCAAATCTACTTAAATATTTCTTTCATTTCTTTATGTTGTTAAAAGGTAATTATCGATTCTAATTAACAACAAAATATTTGCAGAATTATATTAGCGGTTGCCCAACATGAATCAAAATTCTGTAACAAAATGATAACAATAAAAACTGAAATTATTCCCTCCACGTCTCAGTTTTTATTTTCAACCCTTAGTCAGAGATATGATATTTTTTACTTAGGTACCTACCAACTACGTAACCTTTTAGTTTAAATATAAATACATTCCATGAGTTGTAGCGCTATATTTTATCTGATATATGTAAACGTCACAGTTTTATTAAATGAATGATTTGTTATAAACACATTGTGTTAAAATTTTATTACCATAGTGTAGGTACCTAATTTTTATTTTAAAATTAGGTGCCTACACTTACAAAAAAGAGTTTATTTCTGCTCTACGTTCCTGATACACTCGCTTCTACTTAGGTACATTAAATGCACAGCATAAAATGAGGTAAGATTTAGTAGGTTCTTCCAAGTTTCATTATATATCGTGGTAAGTAATTCAGAAGATTTTGAGTTTGAAGTTTAACTTTGCCCCTAAGTCTTTGCCAAAGAGTACGCCGTTTAGATTGTTGGGATCGTTCGAAGAGATTTCGGCGAGTAATTGATATCAATTAGGGTTGCTGCTGGCGGTTAACCCATCTTTTCCACAATAGACTATCTCGACCAAGAAATATCCTCGCAAAATTCGCCTCTTTTACTCATCGAGATTGTCGTTCTAATAAATTGTTTTCGGCGAAGTTTGTTAATTTAACATCTCAACTGTTCTGCGCGTAAATGCTCAGAAATTTACTTGGTCTTTTTAGACTTTTATTAAAGGTGTTCGATTAAATTTTTTTTCTATGCCTATTAGCTATTACCTACTGTTTGTCTTTGGTAGGTAGTCTAGATTAACATCACTTTCCAGCCGCAAATACCTAGATCAAATATTGGTATTGGGAGTGTACCTACTACCGGTAAGATTGCAGAGCACAGGATGATATAAAAAAAGATCTTCGGAAGGATGACCATTGTCAAAATATAAGTTTCAGACAGAGGTTATTTGTTAATTTAGATTTAATTTTTACGCAAAATGAAAAATGAGACACTATGTTTACATAGCGAATTTTAAAAATACTGGCCGAAAGTATACTTACCTATAAAAAGCCGAGCAATCAAGGTGTAAGTTTTATAAAAGAACTTTCAAAAGGGCTTTAAACAGTTTGTTACTGAACATTTTAAATTAAATCGTGTATTTACAAGCGTAAAGTCCATTGAGTCGTGCTTAATTATATAAACCGTTTAATTGAGTTTTACCGTCGAGTTAATGAGTCTCCTTTTCTCGCCCTTCAAACCTAAATTAATGCCTATTTCGCTTGTTCTTAAGAAAAATACTGGTTTATGAGAGTAATGAGAGTGAGCAGGGAAGAAGCGTTAGTATAAAGAAGTCTTACTAATGTTCTACCTATTTGGTTGGCAGGTTTTTTATTACGGACACAATGGAGGAGGTTCTATATTCGGCTGTATTTTTTTATATTCAACGATTGATTGATAATCTTTTTGATAGTCTTCATCATCATAATAAATCTATCACAGTTCCTCTGCTGGACACGGGTCTCCCCTCAAACATGAGAAGGGTTTGGGCCGTAGTCCACCATGCTGGCCAAGTATCGGCAATTGAAGTTCACATCCCTTTCAAAAACTTTATGGGGAACTCGCAGGCACGCATTTGCCACATTTCCTTCCTTACTTAGAAAAGTCAGTTGTTTGTGACGCTGGGATTTGAACTTGTTTCTCTTGAATTCTCATTCTTAACTTTTTACGGTTGTACCTACACTGTAATAGGTAGGTACTTTGTTTACTTTACCCATCAAACCCAGCTATTATCTCGCCGTGCAACGTATTTCCTGAGTGAAAAAGGGAACTTTTGCAATTTCCTCAAACAGAAAATAATATTCACGATAAGATTAATGACGCCAATAGATGCGGAATCGTGTATGAATATGAGCACATAAGACGTTAATGCAGACATAAATGCGGGCATTAAATATAAACGTAAAAGGAAGGGAATGATGAGGATCCAAATGTTTACGACTTAATACAATATCAGGGAAACTTTGTGTTGAGGCCTTGTCGGTAAGTTTCTTTTGACAACTTGGGACTCTGCGATATTCAGCAGAGTAGCTATAGAAAGTTTGCGAATCAATATTCGTGAGTCATATTTTCGTATACGATAATTTTAAAATTAGGATTGCGGAGCCCCGTTGCTCTTTTTGAGAAACATTTATTTGCTTATACTCTAAAATATTAACAGTGTATAGGTGTTGAATTTTGTGGTGTTTTCGATGACCAGATAAGTTACCAGAGAACTAAATAAGAGATATTTACCTCTACCCGGAACCTATAAAACAAAGAGTTTATCTAATAGGTAAGTTCATAATATATTATCAGGGACTTTATCGGGAACCGGAGAATCTAACCCTTTAGAAAAAAAATATTACTTACTGATTTAATTTATTTGGCTACATTTCTTTTCAAATCATTAAATATTACGATATAAAAAAATGAGTCTTGTGCCCATACCACGCACGGCTCGCCCATTTCGTTACAGGCGCACGCTCCGGTAGAAAATGTACCTACCTACTCATAGAGTAGGTAATTCTGGCATTTGACAGCTTCAAACACGTTATTACTATACTATATACATAAATCTAAATAATTATTTATATTATTTATTAATTTAATAAATAAGTAAGACTCATTCGTAAATTGGGAAATTTATTTTAATTTATAATTCATTGATGTTTAAATAGAAGGATCCTCGCGCAGTCGCATCGCACGGTATGCCCATGTACTGTATCTCATTTGAGTTGCAAAAGCCCATTGAAAACATTATGTAGCTTGGACACTTATGGGCTTGAAATTTCATATTTAAAGATTTCTCGAAGTATCTGTATGCACTGCTATGCTCACAAACACCTGAAATAAGCACTGTAGAGTCACAAATGGCTAAAACTATCGTTAGGTAAATTTGAAAAATAGAACAAAGTCCTTAAATATATATATATATATATATATTTAAGGATTATACACCTTCCAACCTACTTATTTATTTCTATCCTGAAGCTAATTATAGCGTTTATAAAAGGTAGTTTTCAGAAATATCAATAAATCCGCCTCAGGTATATGTGAGGGGTGAGACAGAGGAGGCTGTTAGTTACCTACGATTATTTTTTTTTGTTTACGATTTATGATAAACTTTTTTGGTTTAAATACCTGATATCATAGTGAAAGGACAAAAAGCAGGTTGCTTTATACCCCCTCCGGGATAAAAGTCGGCGTGGCCTACGGATGCATAAATACCCAGGACTGCTGCATTGGTGTGGATGATGTCGACAAATGCTGCTGAATCTTTAGATATTCCAGGGTATACTACTGGCATTTCAAAGAACGGCCGAGCTGGGTCTAAACCTAAATGAATGGACTTGATTGAAAAAAATTGACTTAAAAACAAGAACAAACATGCATGTCATTGTGTCATGTGTAGAGGAGGCATTGCGTGCGAGCAAAGGTGATCATAATTAGTCATATTCCGCACTGTATAGGATAATTTTTTTTTATTATGTATAAAGTTTTCAACCCAAATAAAATAAGCTAAATATCTGTAGGCTTACCAGTAACACGAGAAAGAATAAAATTGTTTTCTTTAAGTTTTGCTCCGGCAAGTCCGACAATATGCGCTCCCAAGCTATGACCAATAAGATGTAATTGAGATCCATCGATATGATATAAACTTACTAAATATTGAACCAATTGTCGTAGCTGCAAAAAAATATATGTCAATTGTTTTGAAATTCATTAGGTAAGTATAATATTTTCCAATATAGAATCTATTCGTTCAACAGGCTTTGGTTTCGTTGTGCAGTATCTACCTACTAATAGTCAGAGGTGGTAAGTAGTTACAAGTCGAAAAGTTAATTCTATCATCCTACATGTTTATTTATAATAATGTTGTGATGTTGTATAATCTTCCAAAGGCATTCGACCAGTATTAACGAGTGTTATCTAAGATAACAGCCGGATTTCTTGCGATCCACACTAACGGGACTGCGCGCTATTTATGAATAGCTCCTCCAATAACTATAGTTTATAGTATACCTTCTCTGCGGCTTCCAACGTCGCTTTTGCAGAGTATACATAATACCAGCTCTGCATGTCGTACCAGTCCATTACAATCACATTGGTATTTTTTTCCAGGTCCTTCAAAGTAGCGTTCTTTATGAGTTGAGCAAAGTCACTATCACGTTTGCTTAACCATCCACCAACTAATATTACTATTGGAGCCGTAGGTATAAAATGAGTGTCGAATTTATCTGGTAACAAAAGTTGCTCTGGGTCGTTTAAGATTTCTCTGTAACGATATTGTTATAATATGTAAATAATACCTTCTCTCCTCTCCTTTTTTGAAGTCAGCTAAAAACATAGATCAACATTGTTTACTGAATTACCCCATTTAGCAGACTCACAATTATGTTTAATTGTAAAAGCATTATATATATATAGGTAAGCCAACGATATAATTACACAATTTAATAGTAATAGTAGGTAACAGAGCAGTAACGAAACGAAGTTAAAACTACTTCACAACTTCCACGACTACAACGTACTTATATGATAGTACAGAATGTAATGTACTCTTTTCATGCAAATGGTAACGCCTGATACAATTAAATTTTAACATAGCAGTGTTAGCCTAGTGGTTAAATTTTGGCTCATAATAAGTACCGTTTCGAGTTTAAATAACACAGGTAATGTAACTTATGTAACACTAGCTTTGCCTCGCGGTTTAGTAGTAACATAATGTTTGATAGCCTATAACCTTCCTCATGAATGTAGCTATCATATACAAAAAGAATTTTTCAAATCCGACTAGTAGTTCCAGAGATTAGCGCGTTCAAACAAACAAATATACAAACAAACAAACAAACTCTTCAGCTTTATATATTAGTATACAGCTTTATATATTAGTATACTTAGATTACGTACGTAAATAATGTATTTACCTGGTATAAAGCCAGAATTTCGGTTGCCCATTTACAGCTATGCGTCTTGTATATTCTATATCTGTGTGACTTTCTATCGGAATTGTTAAGTTGACATAATGTGGTTTTCCTTTGTCGTCAGCAAACGCTACCCACTCCATACCATACGTATTTTTGTCCCAATCCTCGGCCCATATAACTTGAAAATAAAGAATTCAGTTGAATAATATTTCAAATAGAAATTATGTTCTTTACATGACAACTGAAGCCTGAAGGAGAAAATGGTGTAGGAGAGAACGTTGACTTACAAAAATAATTATTATCATTATTATTATGAAGCGGATCGTTATAATATGATAATGTAATGAAAGGGAAGGCACTAAAAGAGACGACACGATAAGGTATGGGTAATGGGTACAAAATTAGTACGACTTGTGATCATTAGTTATTTATTGTATTTTGACATTCACTAGATTAGGAGCTAACTTTAAAAATGACTTGAATAGTTTAGTATTTTAGATTTCGAAACAGTTAATTTTATTTTATAAAAAAGAGTAAGTTTTATCTAAAAATAAAATAAAGTTAATTTTTAAATGTAAAGTATTTACAAATGGTGGAATTTTAAATTTTACTAAATACTTGCTTTGAAAGACCAGGAAAACAGTGATTCTTGTGGCTAACATTGTAGTGAAGTATTTTAAACTATGAACAGCTTACCTATATAATATACCTAAGAGTACCTATATCTATTCACGGTTATAAAAATAATTACCAATATGTTTCACTTAGTCGCTATAATTTCTATAATTAGAAGTTATAATATTAATGTTTGAAATTAGCAATTATTTCCACTCTAATTGTAATTTCTATTACCTATTGTGTGTAAATAGTACGGACACAGCTAGATGGCCCATAATGTAAAGTCTTGACAATATTTCCTTATAATAAATGTGTAGGTAATAATTTACAAAATGTAATTCTTAATACTTTTGGCCTGGAAAAATTCATATCGACCCAATCGCAGGATATACTCGCAGCCACCATTAACTCGTAGCTAAAATTTGCAATCGGAAAGCGATTTCCAAAAATTGCGGGTTCGTTTACTATTGCCGAATTGCTAGTCTAATATTTTATAAGAACAACAATCACTTAATATTATGCTTACCAACGAAAACGAATACGCTTAAACACAATGTAATATAAAAGTATTACTTGGCACTTCGGCGTTCTGCCGAAGAATTATGTAGGCCGAAAAGTTTGGATCTTTTCACGACCGAAATAGAATTTTTCGACCCGAAACTAGTTCTTCCATTTAATGTTTTATTATATGTTCTCATTGTATATCAAGTTTTCGGGTTAGGCCGCGAGTCCGGCAAAGGTTATATTTATTTAGGTCCTGAGCACATAAAACCCCGGGCCTATATAAGTTCTGGGCTTATATTCTTGTGAAGAAATTTTAGACAGCACAATTATAATTTATTTTTATAATTTTGAATATATTGAATATATTTTGAATATATCCAACAAAATGAATGGAAAAAGTATTTGATAAAGTATCTGCTGCAGAATAAAAGTGTAAATGACCGTAGTCCAATCGGAACTAACTGC
>DWQK01000715.1:0-18941 GCA_018231225.1 Noctuana stator
TATGCGTGTGATAGTGCGCGTTAATATTACAGGTGCGCTTGATCTATTGCCAGGACGTGGTTCGCGGTGGCTTAAGTTAAAAGCTGAGGGGGGGCTGGATATCGGACAACTTACATGGTGTAGTGGTTACCATGCCGATATCATTCAGAGGCGGGGCTGAATTATAAATCTTTTTTTAATTATACGAGTCTACACCAATCCGCAATTAGGCCTTCCACGGTTGTAGGGAGACCTGTGGCCAGCAGTGGGACATAAAAAGGGTGGAAAGCATAGGTGTCCATGGTACCAACGACAAAGAAATGCAACTGAAGGGCTATGAGTGTGAAACGTTTATCAAAAAATCCTCGGAACATTTCAGTGAAATAGCGTACTTAGATAGTACAGAACTATTTATGTACTATCAAGAATTCTATCTGGCCTTACTTCAGAAGTTTGCTCTTTAAGAATCTATGAGGAGTGAAATTAATAGTTAACTTAAAATTACTTCAACAATCTACTTATCCTCATCCGCTTGCAGCTTTTCTCATACCCCAACCGCCGCATAGCAGACATGTTAAGAAAGAACAGGCGAAATATTTGTTAAAACAAGTCGTTTTCCGCACGTAATATTGGCACCGGTGCCGTGCTGCCTATGTGATTTATGAATTTCAATAACATTTATATGTAACTTCTTTAAACATCTTTGTGTACTGCAGGTATATAATCTTTAATGTCGTAGAACGCTTTTCGACAAATGCGATTTTATCCTTAGAGTACCTGACTGACGGATCCTATATGAATGCTCTAAGAGTTTAATCCAATACAGGACTTGTCTTATGAAGCCTAAACTTATAAAATGCAAGCAAAGGGCCTAGTAGTAACATAATTTTCCCTATGTAAATCTATAAAACCATACAATTTCCACTTAAAATCCCACTGAGCACCTCAGTTTTTCACCTTATTTTGCCATCGTAACAAAAAAACTTTCAATATGATTCCCACGTTATCTTGCCATCGCGTTTTTACGATACTTGGCAAGTTTTTGCTGAACGGCTCAAACTTTCAATTTTCCTGTCATTAAACGCCTCTTAACGCCGTGTGGCGTAAAAAGAAAAGAAAAAAAAAAGAAAAGAAATGCAGGAACAATCAAAAATGCGTTTCGTTTGATCGAGGGGAGTTTTCAGCCACTTGACGAATGCTTGGAATGTTTTTTTGGCGCGAATCCGTCGTCGGTATATTGCGCGGGGATTTATTTATCTGTGCCCGATTTGGTTTTTTAACTGGTTGTCTATGACTGTTTGTTTGGTAATCGTTACTTTCTTCAATATAGCTTTATTTTATATCTATGAATTTTATTACATTACAATAATTTTAAGTATTATAACTTACAAACCTAAATTAAGAAAATTAAAATAACTTATATACTTATTAACCGTTCTATATCGGTTAATATAAAGATGTATTCTAGCAATCAATAAGGTCCGTTACTATTAAAATAGACATAAATTTGTTTGTCGTTACTTTGAGTAAATTCAAAGTATTTATAGTGAAAATATAATACTTCTGTATAGTGGCAATCCATAACAAGATCGAAAGTAATGAAAGTAAAACTTTCCAAATCCGAAAATAAACCGACTCAGAACTATGTTGAGCAAATTGAATAAGAAAATTTTATTTTTACCTTTTCGGCGAAAAAACGGAAAAATAGAGAGAGAGTCCCTTTTATTATACCTCTATTAGGATAGGAATGGGCATTGAATTGGCTAATAACCGTTCTATCAGGTGAAAGGAATTCACTTTCGTTCGCTTTCCAGGGCTGGGAACCCAACACTGGTATTGGTACGTACAGGACATGTACCGATGACGATGCCATGTTCACTAAAAATACGTTTACTTTAACAAAACCAAGCAAATCAAACGCAAAAAAAGTCATTAGGTAATTAGTGTACGAAATGTGAATTTAAGTTTAATGTTCTACTCCATGGCAGAAATTAATTATTGTTTTGATTTTGATATCAAAATATACGTATGCCTGTTAACTTTTCTTGGAAACGCGATGAACTTTAAAATTTCATTAAACATACCTATCATAATTTTTTTTCAAACTTGTAATCGTAATTGCGATCGAATAACGTATAATAATTACTAAGGAATTGTTTTAAGAAATGAGTGTTAAGACATCTGTACCGGACATTTTTTTGGTACGGCGACATTCCAGCCCTACTGTTATCGTTCCATTCCAAAACTTTGTCCACCTTGATAGCAGTTTTAGTGTTTCTCCACTTGTCCCCGGCAGTTGGGACCATTAGCACGCTTCTCAGAGTTTTGTTAGGAATTTGTATTCTATCGAAGGCTTTTGATGAGCACTTTGGCATAATTAAATACGCTGAAAAGGGATTGTGAATAAACGTGTCGTAATAATTTTTAATGAAGTAATATTTAAAGAACAATATTTTTTTTTAAATGTAGGTACACTTCACATACACATAAATTGTTATGAACCATTCAGCCAGAGATTGATAATACAGGTCACTTCATAGACAACCAGTAATAAGTCAGTCTTTTCGTACGAAACGAACTGTCGGACATAGGTCCTTTTATAAACGTAATAAACATCTTTTTATAACGATCATTATAGAAGTAATGGTAATAAGATAAGAAGAATATAAGGATACGAAGTTTAAAAGAAGAAACATGCAGAGGTGATAAAGGCTTTTAGTACATCCCTGATACCAGGAATAAGGCTTTACGCGTAGCACCTGCAGTACCACCTATTTGCATACAAATGCCGCTTTATCCGCTTGTTTGCGCTCGCTTTGTCGCCAATCTGGACTGTAATTGTACGGTACGTACCTTATCGTCGTACCTTATGCTACGACACTCACATACATATACACCGTAACAATACCATAATACTACCAATAATAATACCGTACGAGTATGTTAATACGAGTAAGTTAATTATTTAATTTAATCTAAGCTGAAGCTGAAGAGTTTGTTTGTTTGAACGCGCTAATATCAGGAACTATTGAACCGATTAGAATAATTCTTTTAGTGTAAGATAGTCCATTTATCGAGGAAGGCTATAGCCTATCAAGCGTTACGTTGCAATTCTTAACGGTGAAACCGCGGGGCGCAGCTAGTTAAATATAAGCACACGAATAAGTCAAAAATCTAACTGAGGCGGTATTTTTAGGAATATCAAACTGTATGTAGGGGCATTTCAGTATCTTAGCAATAAAATTAAAAATCCTATACATCTAACCTAAAAGCTGTGTAAGCATAGCACAAATTCAAACGCTAGAAACATTTTTTCCCCGGTGAGAGAACATTCAGGTGCACGTAAATCACTTGTCTAGACGAATTTTACGGCTCCGCTGATGCACGCACCATAACATAATATAAGCACTTTATTGTATTGGATTTTTCCTCGACTGTATTGGATAGGTCGGACTGAATCTGCTTTTTGATCTTGTTTATTGTTTATCTGATCTCCAGTCTCCAATCAGTTTGTTAATGTGATTGAAAATTTTATTTCCGCGGTCTGCTTGGTGCGCGGTTACTCTAGAATTGGTTATTTTCTTTATTAGGACTGTGAATTATGTTTTATGAACAGACGTATCTTTCTACTGTTAGGTAATCATATACTACTGTTAGGTAATAACAACATAAAAAACATAATTTTAACTCGCATTACTAATGGATACCACTGTCAAAACTAAACTAAATGGAAATGGAACTACACGGGAAGCACCAACTTTCAAATAAAAAAAGAACCATTAAAATCCGTTCACCCAGTTGAAAGTTATGACTGAATTGATTGAGATTGACTGAAAGAATTGAGAACCTCCTCCTTTTTTGAATTCGGTTGGAAAATAAGTATTATTCTAATGTATTTAAATCAACCCACAGCGCGTTCAAACGAAAACTCATAGATCACAGAACAAACCTTTCCCTCCATTCACAAATTCCGACCACACGGCTCGCATAAACAAGCGGACGTCGCAAGGTGTGTTATAAAAAATAAAGTGCGATTTATTAAAGGGCCCAGTCCTAAGTCCGGTCACGTACGAGCGGCCAGATTTGAGCGCCCGCCGAGGTATGTTTCCTTTGATATAAACTTTCCTATATCCTCTTTCTATATTGAAATCGGGAAACTATTGAAGTAGTTCGGACGTGTTCCTATTTGTAGGGCGGATGGCGGTCGTCAGGTGCGGGGTCCACGTTTGTTGTATGATAATTTTGAATCATAGGTCGAGGTTTGCGAGCCCACATGTTAAAGGTTCAATAAATGATAGCTGTTAGCCACGGAAAATGAATGGTCTAAAAAAACTTCCTCTCCAGCAAAGAACGCTTAAGAGCTTCAGGATAGTCGTACACACTACACGCCATGTCAATTACCAGTGTTTCCGCCTCGTACTCTTTCTTTAATGACAATGACCTAATCAACACACAGTCACAGGACAGAGTATGTACGCTGCGGCACAGAATCTACCGGTAGAAATCTCATATGGTTTAATTCTAAATATCAGACGTATCATTAAGATTTCCCTGTTCAACAAAAATAGACTATCACAATCAGTCAAGTTTTAATCCGCTTTTGATATAGAATGCCGTGTGCACACAACTTTCTCACTTTATATCAGGGCACTTTAAAAGTAGTTTCACAGATTGGCAATAGATTTTATTACGCACCGACACCGAAAGAACGTAAAAAGAAATTGATTCCGTCGATCTAATTCTCCACTATCTGTCAACAACATTATCTTAACCTTACACGGCCGGGGCCGAAGGATCCCGGTACCTGATGCGCCGTCACGTCGCACTTTGAATGGCAAATCACGAAGGTAGACCTTCGGGGCCTCTGGGACCCCGTATGAAAATAAAATGATTGCGAAGGGTTCGACTGTATTAAAATATTCCCAAAAGATGGGGAAACGTGGACACCTGATGTTTGCGTGAAATAGTTTGTCCGCTTTTATTCCTGTTTTGCGTGATAAATGATGCTGTAAGGGTTTATGGCTGTCAGGTATGTTTTGTTTGACTGGGATTTGAATAGGTTTCCATTAACACTGTTGTCGTCATTTTCAGCTTCGGTTACGACGCTTATAACAATTATATGTCAAAAATATTTAATTCTAGAATGTTGTTAAGTAGCTCTTGAAAATATTAAAATTATAACGCTTCACACTCACAGCCCCACACTAGGATTCCCTGTGTCGTGGGTGCCATGGACGCACACAAAGACAAATACACAAACACCCGGACCGAGAACAGAAATCTAAATTTATCATTTAAATTTCTGCCTCACCTGGGATCGAACCCGGGACCCTTCAAGTGGCGGATTGGCGTGGTAACCACTACACCACGCGGGTCGTCAATTAACGCAAAAGAATTACATTCACAAAATTTATGGTCCAGCCTCATTACTGTTTTAATGACATTTACATAATTTCTTCTAGTCACCAATTACGCTTGAGTATAAATCCTTCCTACTACTACAATATCTTACCTTACCATTAGAAAGCCGAGGATCAGGTGAAGGGTTGTCTTAATGAATCGAACTCTGCATTGTTTAGCATGAATTAAGACTATCTGCGTTAGATTAATGAAGATATCCAGCTAGATTCGCATGGATATACAGGAGGCTCTCACAAATACCACTAACATTTCTTGTGTAAATTGTTAGGTCAAATATTATTTACTTATTTATAAATAGACAATTCATAATGCTTAAATTACTGATCACTATATTTACTTCCTCCGTACCGTGATAAAACCAATATTTTATTTCCGCGATAACTTAGGGCTTAGGAAAAAGGTTTACAATGCGGTTTTAAATTTCGAATAAATATATTCTGGCACAAGAATAGACGCTGAACGCTAAAACCAAAATTAAATGTTTATTTAACGAAGAATACACAAATAAAGCACGCTGTATATCACCTTCAACAAGGTACGCTCCCGGGGGTAGTTGAATAAATTACGTCGAATAATTTCTGAATTAACATTTTTAATCTGCGCCGAGATGTTACGCGAATAAATTAAAGTTCCCCGTAGTCGAGATCGTAGACAAATGATAAGTGTGTCTTTATCTGAGGTAGGGTTATATTAAGCGGCGATGAAGGGTAACTTAAGACGTTAAGTAATATTACTTACTACATAGCTAGATATATAATATATAAAGGTTACCTTTTTCTCTGTGAATAAATTTTTTTACAATAAAATGATTGTTGATATATAACAAATCATTTTAGTGGGTCAATTAGTGTGGTTACAATGCCAGTCCGCCATAATACTTGGCGGGGCAGAAACTTAAATTATAAATTTAATTTAATGATGGATGAAGTGTGGTGGTTAAGAGTGTGAAGCGTTTTTTTTGTATTCATTACACAAAACTAAGATAGTGAATAATACGTAAAACTAAGTAGATATATATTATGAATAAACTACTATTATGAATAATGAATAAAATTAAAAAAAAATTTTAAAAACAGCCGTTTTCTATCAAACAATTTAAAATTCGCATGTCAGCAAAAAACTTCTTACAAGTCTTACTAATAATTAATTTGTCACGTGCAAAAACCGCCAACCGCTAAAAATTCTAACAACATTTATCAACAACCAAAGAACCGAATCAAATTACCTACTGCCATATAATAATGAAATAAACATAATTCACGAGTTCATTCATCCCACGAGAGTCCTAGCTACACTATCAAGCCTAAATCATCCGTCAACGCATGCGACCAACCCATCATTAATTCAGTTCAAAATAAATTACCACTAATAGACACAGAGTGCGGGGCAGCAGTTGGAAAATGGGAAAGCTGTAGTACAAAACGTTGCCGACCGCGGCACCCGCGGCCATTACCGTACGTCACCCGGTCATTTGTCCCGTGCATCACTCACCTGCCCGCGTGATGTATCGCCCGCTTTATTGCCGCATACCGTTATTCCCTGCTAGGATAATAGTCCGGCAACAATTAAGTATCGTAGGCTTCCTAACTCCTAAATCGACTAAAAAAATTGCAACTAAAAGTTCTTGTGCACTGCAGTCTTATGTTATCTCATGTCACTCGATCATTTACCTTATTTATCACTCAACTGCTAACGTCATAATGTTATAATGTCTGCTTAATTTCATGCGCACTTCCGTGCTTCGGAGGGCACGTTAAGCCGTCGATAGATAACAGTCGATAAACCTGGTCGGAGGCCCTATCTCCACCAATCCGTATTGAAGCAGCATGGTTGAGTATACTCCAGGCCTTCCCGGTTGTGGGAGACACCTATGCCCGGCAGTGGGACATAAAAAAGGGTTGACTGGTTATAGAAGATACTACGTAGAACTACGTACTATACTATACTGACTAGCAGTAAAATTGCAATTGTATTATACATAGACAAATAGCATTGATTAGATAAACTTTGAATTCTAGTATGCTGTCGTTAAACTGCTATCTAGAGCGAACTAGGTAGAGCGAGCGCAGGCTCGGGATATCTACACCAGTTTACCATTAACGGTGCCACGTACGCTGGGCCAACTCAGATTAAGATCTGATTTGTACTACGTTTGAGAGAAAGCGTGTCTGTATCTGTATGTATATTAATTCTATAGTTGTAAAATTTGATTCGTGACATTTAAAACAAATGAAATACGTGTTTAACAAAAATCTAAACAAAATTATTTTCCAGTTGGCAAACGATAAGAAAATAAAAACGCTTTGATATATAATTTATCTTTTGACAATAAGTCTCTTTGTCTAATTTGTTGTTGATGAGTGAACAATTTTGTACTCGAGTTTAGTGCTAATATAAAAAGTATACAGCCATTAGAGCGATGTAGTAAAACGATTCGATACTTGCGTTACGGTGACCTGCGTTTGGGACGCGCTGATATCGTGCGATGCGGGGTAATCCGCGCCTCGGCTGTGGTACACTGGGTGAAAATAATTATATTTCTTTAACATTATTATTAAAAGAGTTTTTTTTTCGGTATTTTCTACCGGTCATCTATTATAGCTAATAAGACGCGTAAATCCAATGAAAATATTGATTTGTTTCACGTTCATTAAGTGTTATTAATAAAATTTATTGCAAGTTACTAATGGCCAACGTTTAATAGTGTGAGAGGCACCAAAAGAAAAAGAAAAATTAGTTTGACAAGTATACAGAACTTAATAATCATCATAAAGTTACATAAAATTAAATAGCTACAAATGAAACTTAAAAACAATTTATTGGATAATATGAAACAGTTAACAAATTGCGGCATCATTTTGCAACAGAAAACACGACGTAATCTTTAGAAACTTAAATCCTGATTTGCGTCTGTAATTCAAATAGTTATAAAATTCATGTGCCTAATGTAAGCTGTTTCTAACGTTTTTGCGTGAATGAGTAACAAACATATTGAAGTCACATATTGCCTATATGTAAAATGTTAGTAGGATTGTATACATCGTAATTCTATCTCCTTGTGTGTACTCTATTTCTTACGCTATCTTATTTTATGGGGATTATACGATCAGCCTCCACCTTGTCAACGTTACACATACCCAGGTTGGACATAGGAAAAACCACTAATTTATCAATGCACTAACCTTCAACCTTATTTATAACGGCATAAGGTCCAAAAACATAACATAAAAACGTAAGAAAATATTGTATGTCGGGTGGAGTGGGGAAAATTGACTTACCCTAGATAAGGATTGTAATGGGCAGTGTTTTTTCTTGCGAAATTACGTTTAGACGTTAACTGCATCCTTGTTTACCTTCATTGTTAGTATACAAAGCTTGTTTTGCTCAGCAACATAATGCAAAGAAGTGCGTTTAAAATAAATTTCAAATTTCTTAAATCTTCCTAGAGAAGATTTCTTCAATAATACTATACAAAAGTACTTTGTGATAATACTTGAATTGTTTAAATCAAAATCTTATGTCGATAATGTATTTTTATGTTAGCATTTTTGTAAGTTTTGATTTAGACATAGGTAACCTGCGGTTCATTTTCTAACAAGAAATAAAAATAAAAAATTTTAATCACTACAGTAATTTATTTTAGAGTCTGTGCCATTTTTCTGTGGTTGATAATTGGCAACCCCATAGGTACAATGTCTAACGGAACCGATCCAATGAGCTTTCCATATTCTATATGACAACACGCCTCATTGATTCTCCCATAAGAACGACACATGCCCATGAATACTTGAAAGAATAACGGACGAATACGCAATTTATAAATTAAAACAGCTACTGAGCAATTAAATTATTGTGGTTAAATTCCCGCTTGCACCTCTGGTTTTCTGAAGTTATAAAAGTATTTAATGTATAATATGTTAAATGTTTTGAACATTGCAGTTTTTTTTTCTTTAAGAAAAATAAACCTGCTAAATTTTTGATAAGTAAATTGTTAACTAGAATAAATAATATATTATTATTTAACCTTTTAATAAATTCCATTTAATAAATTGATTTAATTTTAATTGGTTATGCCACATTTTTTGATCGAACTAAGATAATTTCTTCACAGGTATGGCACTGCTCCGATCTAGCCAAACATTGCCACCCTAGCCGCTATAAACATTTTTATCCATAATATATCCTTACCTTTGGGCGTCCAGCGACAAATTTATTACTATCGAGTTCACGCTTCACCGAGCCTCCGCCACGTAACGTCAGGTATGATTTAGCCTCTGCCCAACGACTTGGGCACTAACTTATACCTCATTCACTGTAGCCGACTCTAAAAGATTTGGTCTAATAACAAAATGTTAAAATCTAATCTAATCTAATCTAATCTATATTTAGCTCTGGAATCCATGAGTATCACACTGCTCTTCACGATCATTGATCATGAGAACCAAATTTGACAGCAGGAGTCAGCTACAATAGATTAGAATTGGCTGCATTAGCTGTTGGCTCAGAACGTATCTTCTCTCCATATAATAATATTTAATTGTTAATCCCGAGGGCTATAATGTTCGTCTCAATCTAGAAGGCTATCGCCAACTACACCAGTTTCCATTTCAACGAATCTTTATAAAGAAAGTTTCCTCAATAACAGTTTACAGTGAGTTAGGTTTTAATTTAGTACCCATGTCTGCGCCGGCGCGCTAAATCATACCTGCCCGGCGACGGGGCCTAGTCAACCGAAAATTCAATGATTATAAATTTGTCTTTGGATGCAGTAAGAAGATTTACTTGTCTATGGTCTTATCGTAGACTATTTTAAACATTTTTAAACTGTTCTCGTTCTGTATTTAAATTTTATTTTGTTTTCTTATAAAGGTTCATTCAAACTGTTCTTCGCGAGCGTGATTACCTGAAATTTATTATTTCAGAAAATTTATTTTAACATACCTAATTATAGTTAACTGATCGGTTTATGGGTTAAACGTTCTTTTGATTATGGTTGTCTGAGAGAAGCTTGCAAGTTTTTTTCGCCGATCATTTGAGCCAGACAGATAGGTAAGGTTTATATCAATCTACCGCGAACTATTCCTACAGTCAAACTAACCTGTACTGGTTATCAAGTTAAGATGATGTTCATTTACGGAAAATTCTTCTATCTAGTATTTAAAACCTCTCATAAAGGATAGAGGTACTTATCATCAATGTAGGTACCTACCTATATCCACCCACTTCCGCATATTAAGCCCCGGAGAAGGTATTAATATCGTTGCAGTAATAAAAACGTCCCTATTTTCTCGGAAACAAATTAGAGGCTTCTTAGCAGTCCAGACGAGGAGCCCGTAAGTTGGTCTCCCCGCTGAATGTTAATGCACCTGATAATGCACCACCTCCAATGCATTTAACATTTTAAGTACTGAAAGTAAGTTTTGGGACTATTTGTGGAATAAGTACTGTTTTGGTGAGAGAAACGTGTTTATGTGTCAGTAGATGATTAATTGCAATTTTACCACCAGATGGCAAGTAGGTAGAAATTTACTACTACTTGTCTATGCTATAGATTAGAAGTATATCAGAACAGTGGTATCTACCTACAGTAATAATAGTATTATTGTGATTTTTACCGGAGTTTTTTATAAACAAAAATTTTTTCCGGAAACAAATAAAAGCTGTCTTCAACTCTTTACATAGTAAATGAAGTCGCTTCCGCTGTCTGTTTGCTTAGATCTTTTAAACTACTCAACGAATTTAATGCAGTTTTCAGCAATAGATAGAGTGATTCAAAAGGTAGGATTATATGTAAAATTTTCAGATTTTGAGCCGGTATGAAATTCGCTGGATCAGTTAGTTAAAATCAAGTAAAAAATAATAATTTACATTATTACAATAACATGCCTTAGCCGAAAAACGTTGTTTTCTGATGTGGACACAAAAAGGGGAATATATAGTAGGTTTACATGCACGTAAAACCCCCAAACTTAGTGTAATGAACAAACCGCACCGTGGCAGAGCTGGTGCAGCCGAGTCGTCAGGTGCTAATCGAAAAACTTTTATTGGCTGCGGCTATCGGCACAACTTCGCTAATAGACCCTTATCTATTCTATTTGCGTGGGCGAAATTAAATGTTCAGTGTGCTACGAGTAGGTAATATAGGAGCTTGAGGGTAGGACGAAGAAATGGCTTTAATGAAAAATAATTTTTTCTAATTACCTAGTTAGTATTTATTACTAGTTAATGCAGATTATAATAGAGATGTAATGTTGAGCTATTCAGCTATTCATTGATGATAATAATTCAAACACCCAGATCGGGTCGAGAAATCTAAATTAAACTTTAATTATCTGCCCTACGAATTGAACCCAGGAAACTTAACGAAATATGGACCGTCGTCTACTACTCTACAGAATTCCTCAAATATCATTAACTTGAAAATGTTCCATTGGTCAAAATGACCCCAGCAGGCAAACAAAATCACAGCGCAGCAAATCCAATACACCTAGCCCACTATCATTAACTAGCAGACGCTTAACCCGCCACGGAGTCAATAGTTCAATATTTACGAGTTCGGGGTCGAAATCACCCGTAGGGTTGTGCAACTGTATAGGTTCGATAGTTTTAATTACATACCTAAAAGATGAATTTCGGCAAACCATTCATATATTACTTATTAAAGAAAAAAATTACGAATTCTTGCATTGCATTGAGACTTGATTTCAAGTCCGCCAATATTTTATTTTAAAATACTGCTGTGTAAATTTTTTTAAAACCTTTTTCTCTTAAATTGATTACCTAATGAAATAATGCATGAAGCGTAATAAGAGAAAACGAAGTGCTTATAAAAAATAACTTGAAAATAAGCAATAGTAAGCGATTTGAAAGGTTAATTAACGCAACGGGCTACTAATTGTGTAAATTATTGTACGTATGAACGCAAACTTGAAGTAGGTAATTAGTACAAGCATAGTATTTATTACTCATGTGTAATTAAATGTTTATGACAACGTACAGAGCTAACATTAATCAACAGATCAACTTGAGTTATTAGAAAAATTATTTATTTATTATTGTTTATCATATTATTATAAAATTTACCTGGATTACTAAGTTCCATATATACAACCATTATAGATTATACCTTAATAAAGTTACAAATTGCTAATTCAACTTTATCGTCATTCAGCACCCAATCAATTTATGTTGTCCCCATAAATTCGAGATCTTCAAACATTTACGGGGTCGTATCACTAGCGACCTCTGGCTCTCGAAGATTTATGCTTTTAGACAAGTGCCCTCGGTCAGGTGCGTTGATTTACGACAACATCTGATCGGGGGTCGTATGGACCTGACGCAGTATTTACTGGGTTATTTTTATTATTGTTCAAAGTGAAACAAATGGATACAGAAACAAATGAACAAGTGTACATTTATTTCAGACTGGTGTTAATTACAGCTAATTGAGGTCGTAGTCAGGACCTACTTTTTTTAACATTTACTACTTCATGGTTAATTGCATTTGTTACAAAAAATATCTAATATTATAAAATGCTTGTGTTACAGTGTGTGTGTTGTAAAGCTCCTCCGAAACGGCATGACCGATTTTTTTTGTGATTTTTTGAATAAAATTTTGGTAATTTTTTTAACATTTATTTGGGATCGGCGCAGTATGTTTTCTTCTTCCATTCATCTCTATCATACAACCACACCTTCTCACACATATCCTTTTTCACACACTTTTTTAACATTTGACATGTAAAAATACTTATAACCCTAAATTTTCACTTTCCTACCATCAACGTTTGCCAGGTCAGCTAGTTCTTGAATAACAATTTCTCTCCATTATTTACATTACCTGTCAGTTAAAGTTAAAAGACGTGTCACGCCCCGTGAGCCGCGGCGAGCTTCTAAAAACGTAGCGTTTGTTCATCTTTATTCAAATTCAAGTCCTCGTTTACAGCTTTTACGTCGAGTCGATTAACTCTGCGCCTGTTCCCCTTTTTCTATCCACTTAGGCTGAGGTCAAACAAGCGCCAACTACTAAGATTTTAAAGCATTGACTATGTCACGTTATAGGTATAAATATCACGTTGCCACGTTATCCCACTAATATTATAAACAGGAAAGTTTGTTACTCTTTCACGTAAAAACTATGTACTGAATGGGTTTTTATTAAACTTTACAATAATCATTGTTTATACATCAGAATAACACATAGGCTACAATTTATAAAGATATTGTGTGAATTGCTCGAAATACTAATCCAACGCAGACGTAGTCGCGGGCACCAGCTAGACTTGTAAGATTTTAAATTTTATTTTAGTTTGAAAAGTAATTACCGACTAGTTACTGCCATCTATATCCAACCTTGATTGGACCAAATCAAAGGTATGAACAATACAGTACGATATTGTCGTATTGTTCTTTTCTGTGTCAACTCGTGTTGTCAAAAGCAAACCATGAAGCCTATTTTTTATGACTCTGAAAAGAACCTTAGCCGTAATTTTTATTTCGCACAATTCGTCACGTCGCTTTGTCTCGGCGTCACGTCGCGTGACAGGTGACGCTTGTCGCGTGCCTGCAAATTAATAAATTGCGTTTTCCCGGTTACGACACTTTACTGCTCGGCCGTTAAGGTAAACGGTTTTTAAATTAGATTTTACGAAAAAGTTTTTTATTGCTCAATATAAAAGAGGTGCGGTCGGCACTCTATGGAATTAAAGTGTTAATTTGGAATATTGTCAAGTTAAGTATACACAAGATAGCGGAAAACCGTTGGATCTACAGGGCGCAGGACCGGGCGAATTGGCGCCGCTTAGGGGAGGCCTATGTCCAACAGTGGACCTCCAAAGGCTGATGGATGGAAGTACACATACAAGACGAGATATTTAGATATGATAAATGTCATTTCTTTACTTAAGAGCTAATGGTTATGAACCATCTGCTTCACTCATTTTCATACTAATCCCTTTCCTACTCAAATAACAGTGGAACCATATACAGCGTACTACTTTAGGGGCAAGTTGATGACCATGACCATGATAATTAGTATTCTTTGAGTATACAAAATTCTTAAAATACCAATCCTCTCAGAAACCCGAATACTCAGACCTAATTAACAGTCTAAGGAGCTAGCATACGTATGGGTATTCATGCAAAAGCTGCAAAGAGTGGCGCAATAACCGTATTAGTTCGCAAGGAGGGCGCCCTGATGAGCCTCATCTAATTATCGCGACGGAAACGTGAGGCAATTGCTAACACCTGCATAATATTGTCAACGCGAACTGTGCAGCTTTTATTGTATGGGCAGACTCCAATGACGCAATTTTTTTTGTCTACGTGGTAAGTCGATTTTGTTGTGTATTTACTAGACAAAAGAACTTTAATTTTATATCACTAGCCGTGCCTCCGGTTTTCCGCAAAAAATGGACAGTAGTTCCAGAGATTAGCGCGTTCAAACAAACAAACTCTTCAGCTTTATATTGTTAGTATAGATTTACTTAGTAGATTTTTGCGTGTTCAATTCTATACAATGAGAACACAATAGAATAGTACTAAGAGGTAGAAAGTAGGTGATTTGTTGTAGAATGCTTAAATAGCTTATACACGTACTTTTTATTCCTAAAAAAGTACCTAAAAAGGTCCCTATTTTTTATTCCTAAACTATTTATGACCATAACAAAAACAGCAAACAATTAGGCAGCGCTAACAAAACCGCCGTCACGTCGCGTGCAGACAGCGTGTCACGTGTCCCGCGACGGCGACAGGTAACGTGGCAATTTTTAACATGCCAACATTTAAATTAAATTCCGGACCGCGCTCCCTCTGCCGCTTAATTTGGGCAATTTCAGATAAAGCGCTTATCTTACTTACGCTGTTTTAGTAGGGCAGTACCGATTCCTGATGCAGTATCACTATTGCAATGTGTTTGTGGTTTTGTTTCAAGTTCACCTGTGGTTATATACATGTTAAGATAAGTTAAACGCTTGGCTTGACCTATCAGTTTTCAACTTTTTCCTATACGATGTACGTCAATGTCGATCTGGAAAAGTTGTTATGAATTTTCGGTAAGTCCAACTGGTATAAGCAGTTCGGTTTGATAAGAAAGAATTCCAGTACCATAGCATAGGAATATTCGTACCAGTCCTGGTCCTGGCAGTCCTATCAGTTAATTGTGAGGCTCTCAATTAACATCGTACTGTCTTATTAACTCAATACCATCATAAACAAGCTTTACCAATGAAAAAAACATATTATGCGCCGGGAAAGTTTTATTTTTAATGATCCAATCTAATAATGCCCACATAAATATATCAGCCTTGTTTGTCGGCTGTTTGTTATAAACTTTTTTGATGGACACGCACTATTGTAATGTAGTATTGTTTATTCACGAGGTACTGTTTACTGCTCGGCTGTAAGTAATGGGGTCTGACGGGAATAACAAATTATTATTTTTTTGGGTCCAATAGGTACATTTGTCTCTCCACCAATCCGCATTGGAGCAGCGCGGTGGAGTATGCTCCAGGTCTATCCAGGTTGTGGGGGAAGACCCGTGCCCAGCAGTGGGACATAAAAAAAGGGTTGAAGGCAAGGTATATTTGTTGTCATGATTTGTATATCTACCTATCTGTTCGTTTATTACTACAAGCGACTTCTCTCAAGGTCGAAGACAATGTCTTTACTAAAGATTATGTCTTCACTACCTTACTACCTACCGTCTTTACTACCAAAGAAGAACAAAGCATTCATTTCGTCTACTTTTCAATTTAAACATTCACATTGTAGGTGTGACTTTATCTATAATAGTTGGCTCCTCGCCTGCTGAATTACTGTACAGACACGTTTGTTTTCATGGGATAAGTACTTTTTTTTAGTTTTGTTGTCTTTTTATTCCTTGCAATTCGTAAAGAGACCTTATAACATATTTTGTCTTGTTTGTAAATTGTGAAAAAGAAGGTGATTTAAGCGCTGTATTGGCACATTAGCTGCATAATATAAACTATGTTGCCCGAATTACACCGAGGTTCACTACGAATTATGCACCAAAATTTGTCCCTACCTTAACGACCTACATAATAAATTTTAACTCTCCAAATCTGCATTAATAAAACATTTTCATTGCTTAAATACTCCTCTTAATTAGGAATAATGGTTTCCTTTCAATAATTTTAATTCACAAAAGCCTGCGCTATTTTCTATTAAATTCTATGCAGCAGGACGTAATTTGGCAAGTTGCGAAGTATTTGCTATTATCCGCGCAGTACCTGTTGTATGGGAGAGTGCTTGGATGTCCTGCCAAATGGGGGGACGTTGCCAAATTAGATCATAAAGGTTAATATGACGGGGGACGTGCGGTTAGTGGGGGTCTAGTTTGTAATGGATTGTTGTGGCTTTTATTAAATGAGAACTCGTCATGAAATTGTGTTTTTTCTGTCGACAATATTCTTTATTGGCATCGCGATTACTAATGGTGATAGAAGCCGGGGAAAATTTATTTCAGGAGGCCATCTCAATGCGTGAGTAGCAACGCGTCGTCGTCGTATTACCCCAGAACTTCTCTCCTAGTTGAAGTTGGACATGGGTGTTCATTGATAGCCGTGATCACTTAGCTTCAAGTCATGCTCGTTTGCTACTCATAACTAAACGATAAAAAAACTTTATAAAGCACAAAGATTATTCTGTTTAAAATTTTAAATTGGATTATTAGCTTAAGTAGCAAGAAGGGATAAACCCAAATGGGGAGATTTAATAAGTAATTTTAAAATGTGATAAATCATTAAGTGTGACGTGCTCATCAACCATTCTTATAAATGGTGTAACATTCAATATTGTCTTTATATATTACTAGTTGTGCCACGCGATTTCACCCACGTTAAGAATAGAAAGATAATGCTTTATAGCCTATAACCTTTTTCATGAATGTAGAAATCTGTCAAGTAGTTCCTGAGATTAGCGCGTCCAAACAAACAAACAAACTCTTCAGCTTTTATTATTAGTATAGACTACACATGAAAATTGAAGCTACACAGACAATAAAGCAAAGGCATCTGAATTTATCTAATACTGAACAGCAGAAAGTAACAGAAAAGCGAGTGGGAGGAGGGCGCAGTGACAGGTCACTTTGGCCACGTTCCTAGCAGATAGGTGCGTGTCGCGAGTTGTTGGCCCACCGCCTGCACCGTTCTAGTTGATAGAAGAGTCTTTTGTACACATGCAGACTTCCATGCCAGCCTTGTGACGCTTTAAACCGCAATCAGACAACCCTCAGAGTCGGAGATAACGGCATATTTCTGTCATTTGGAGACGGATTATTATTGTAAGCCTACGCTTATTTTAGTTGTCTATGGTGAACCACTTCATGAATCAATCTTTCTTCTTTCCTAATAATTAACAACATAGGAAAATAAAAAGATGGCATTATTGACAATTGAAAATTTATGACTAAGTATAAGAAAAGAAAAAGGAAGAATTAAAAACGGAAAAATGGAGAATTGATTTAGATAATCTTATAACTCAAATGAAAGGGTAGAGTCAACTTAAGTTGGACCGAAATACTTATAACTTCTTTGGTTGGAACCATAGGTAGAGTCTGTGCCCTATGATAATAGATATTTATACACAGGAAAAATGGCGCAGACTACAAATCATATTCCTGAAGTCTGTACAAATTAAATTAATTCTCAGTTTTTACCTTCAAGTCTGTTTTCATTTTTACAATCATTTTGTCGTAATAGATCTATGTTTTACTTCGCCGATCTAGGCATAACTATAACTGCACCCAACGGACCGTTGAAATTATTTACTATTGAAATAGTAAGGTCTTTTATTTCGGCTTTATTTATGTGCCGTGCTTTGTGCGAGAGGCTTTTAAATTGCAAGGAAAATATGTTAGTGCTCTTGTTCTGCGTTACTGCTTTGTGCTTTGTGTCGCTTAGTGCTTAGAATGCCTTTGTGGGGCGAAGCTTTATTATGATACATGTGAAATAAAAACATTGGTCGCGAAGAATATCACCTATGTTCTTGGCGATCTATATTATAGAAAAATAATACCGCTACGAACATTCGTACAGTTTACCAGGGTTTGGTTATGATCAATGATTTAATTTTTATAATTAAACTGATATAGGATATGTCGCTAACAAATAGAGAGGGCAGGAAGTAGTAACTCTTAAATGATGAACATGAACAGACTTCAATAACTTATTTTGGAGTCCAAAATAGTCCAAAAAGACTTCAAAAATTTATTGTTTTGCAGTTTACTTACAACTTGAAAATTACCATCTTAATTAAATTAGTAAACACGTAATTAAAAGATTTCGATTATGTATAAAATAGTTGGTTATTTCATCCTATAAGATATGAGCTGTAGAGCCCGAAAATAGAATTTATCAAAAGCATAGCCACGGGCGACAGATAGTCTTACTATAAAGTCATTCAAAATGTCCCTTCGCAAAAATACCTTCACTTGCTCAAACGAAGGTTTTTTTGGACATTTTTTTGCGTGATTTGTACGATAATGTCGACATTTCAATCAATTACACTTACAATGTAGGTAT
>DWQK01000716.1:0-18939 GCA_018231225.1 Noctuana stator
CTCGTCGCTTAGCGATAAAACTAGTAAAGCGAGTCGTCGCCGGCAGTGTGAACAGTCAGCGATCAACTATTTGTATAAGCATTTCTTTTATTTACACGGAATGTTATATCTATTGTACGTTTCTTGAGCGAGAAAATAGTCGATAGTTAATCGTTTACTCGCCGTTGGTGGGACCACACCCTAAAGCGGTCACGCATTTCACCAGAATTGGATTAGATAGTCGATTCTTCTTATCAAATTATTGCGTATTAACAAGTATTTTTACAAGTGTAGGTGTAATTATGTAAGTAAGACGCGAATAGAAATCAACAGATGAACAAACATTACAACATCAAATACTTACATTTCTTACAGGAATGTGGGCTACTAGCTCAATATGAGCTCGTAGTACTTCAAGGTATTGAAAATTTTCATTTGTTTTACTTAGTTCTTCGAACAATTTCATAGTGTCTGTCAAAGTGATATTGGCGCCAAGGACCAAGTTAACATCTATGTAATGGTTGTGTAATTCACTGACTTTATTTATGTTGATCAAGACACGTGGAAAACTCTCTATAGGTCGTACACCTGAACATAATTTTATTAGATTATAACAATTATTTTGGTAGTAAAACTTGTACAGTTCTGTGTGGGTGGTACCATCGCCACTCTCATAATGCGCCATGAAACAAGTCCTTGTGTTTCGGTTGGACAGCAGGTAGCCGCAGAAACTGTACCTATTTGAGGCAACCTTCTTAGTCCGTAGCAACGCGTCCTCGTGTAACCTTCAATTACCACATCATATCAGGTGGTCTACTTGCTCGTTAGCAAGCTGAAGATGGTTATGTATTGAAATACATAGCTCCACTTCTTCTCCCGTTGCGTTCTTCCCTCTGTCGCACATATATCATTTAAACAGTAAATTCTTTAAATTAATTTCGTTTTAGTAGTGTACTAACACTACAAACGACATAATATTATTAACAATAAATATATAGCTGATAAAAGTATTTGCTTATTCCTAATGGAATTGGGCGATAAAGGACTGGTGATATAATTTTTAAATATTATAGAATACAATTGATAGAATACTGGTAACTTATAATCAGAAACAATTTTTTTATCTGAATTTACCTATTTTTGAATAATAATGTGAATTCGAGAAAAAAGGTTGGTAATGGGACATCCCGAGTAACGTCATTATTACTGTCCGTATACTCTACTCATAGGTACCTACCTCTAGCTGTGTTTCCACCGACCAGCATGTACGAATCTGAACCAAATTCTTTCAGGATACTGAAAATGGATATTACATCGAACACTTCAAACCATAAACGTCCATCTGAGAGTGGTATTTTCTTGAATTCACTCTGCGTTAGCCCGCCATTTTTTATATTAACTAAACACCAATCTTCGTCCTCGCTTTCACAAGTTTTGCTGCAAGCTCTCCCGGTTTTCGGACAAGTGGTTTCATCCAAATCCTCAATATCTTTAATTTTTTGCATTACTGTAGGATTAGGCTCAGTCACTAGTGACTTGAATGCCTCAAGTATAGGACGATATCCAGTACATCGACATAAATTGCTACCGAATGAATTTTCAACCTGCACAGCGTCTAAATATGGTCTGCTCTGAGCTAAGCTGAAATTTAAATAAAACTGAACTAATTACCAAATATTTCCTTTGCTGTGCGACTTTACATTATGTATAATGTGTGTATCCTTAAGCAAGAAAACAATTAGATATTTTTATGTCATACCTATACATACTCATAACAAAGCCCGGGCTACAATATCCGCACTGAGATCCGAAATAGTGATCCAACCGTTTCTGTATCATGTTGTAACCTATTTTTCTATTTCCGATACCTTCGACAGTCGTAATTTCCCAGCCATCGCAAGAGAAGATAACCACCAGGCACTGAAATTGGAAACTGGTTAATATCGAATTTCATTTTTGTAAAGAACACGAAACGGCGCCAACATTCTGTTCCGATTTAGGCTATGATTTGATTTTAAAATAAATACTACTTTTACAAGGTTCAGTTTGAGCGATTGATACATAATGTTGTATCTGCCTACGTAACACAATACATGTAAGATTAGTTAATACACTCAGATACACTCAGGTAGTTAGCAATTTTTAGTTCAGTTCCAAATATTGGTACCCAGCATTCTAATTAGTGACTTACATTCGACTTATAACTTACATACTATCACTGAATGATGTAAAAAAACTTTTAATTTATTGCACTTCTACCTAAGTAGTATAAGGTGGCTTGTGCAAATCATCATGGTAATCGTTAATCTCATCTTACTTACAGAATTTACGGAGAACGAAACCTTTTCATGTGTATCTGGATCAACTGCCCGGACATTGACAACACAGGCACCACATCCGCCTTCCAGACACATATATTTAGTGCCTCGAAGACCAGCATGTCTGCGGATGAACTCGTTCAAACTGGTATAAGATGCTAATTCGCTACCCGCTTAAAATATTGAACATAATAATTGCATCATACATACATGATTAAGCATTAAAAATATTAAAGTTAAATATGGTTGATTCAAATTGGAGTAAATTAATATTATGAAAACGTATAATAAAACAGTATGAAAGTCAGTAAGTAGTAGTTTAGAATTTTTAAGTAGTTCAGAATAATTTAGAAATCGAATATTTTGTTAGAATCGGAAAACTTCTAGTTAATACCCACTATAGATCATAATGAAAATTAAGCAGAATCATACTCGTAGATGTAACAGAAAATACAGTTAATTTTACTGCCACTATATCATATTAAATAATTAATAAAAACAATTTTAAATTTAATTCATAATGTAACAACAATTTATTACTGAATTGACACATCTATTAAAAATGTATTACCGCTGAACTCAATTCCGTTAATTACAAATTGTACTGAATCCATTTTACTTGCTTTCACAGCCGCCGTGACTGAAGCATAAGCCTATATGTAACTAATTTGAATTACACCTTTATGTTATGTAAAAGACTGCCAAGGCTCACGGACCATTCACAACTACCAGCCTACCACACATTCCACACAACCACATCGACAAAAGCATAGACGAGCGCAAATTAAAAAAAACACATTTAGAGGTGCACGTCAGCGCGTAAAGCTAAGTTCCAGCCTGACGCAGCGTGTATATTTACACGAAACGTGTCAAACTACGTATTTTATTAAGATAATTTATACAAAAGAACACATGAGATGATACTTATAATACTTTACATAGGATCTTTACATAGGACTTTACATAGGACATTAAAATGAGCAATTTTTGGAACGTCATTAACGTCTAAAATGTATTTTTTACCTACTATACATAAAAAGGTACACTGGGAAGGAATGCGTTTTGCTATCGATCACGTCTAGACTAATTTTATTTAAAAAAAAAAACATTATCCTGTTGAATTATCTTAATATAAAGATAGCTTAATAGGGCTTGAGAATACAAGGAACAACCCAGAGAACAAATAGGAAATCCCTCATTTTTTTCCAGTTGTCTTGACGAGGGCTCTATCGTGCCGCCGGATATTGTGTGCTTGTTACCAATGCTGATAACCGATATATTTTATTACCTATTGTGCCTTCGCAATTACTTATATCTATTTTTGGAACACTTTTTTAATTATAATTGTTAATTTGCGCTTTTAATATTCAAAGAACTACTGATAGAAAACGACTGATAAAAAGAAACTCATAAATCTTTGTACCTCAATCTATATTTAATTTATTATGAAAAAAATTATCGAGGCTTGGATACTTATAACATTTTGAGAATCGATTGTCAACCACAGGTTTTATGTTACTAAAACGCTACGTTAAACTCAAACATACGTGTTAGCTGCATATGATTATGACTAGCCTTTCAGAAACCCATGCTCAGTATTTCTTGAAACATGAATTTAATCTAGAACCTTTTAAAGTGAGAGGATTTTTGACAACGCATTTGGATACAATCAGACAGATTGCTTATAACCTCGTTTTATCTAAATACTTATTGTTCTGTCCAGGTAACGGCCATTACGAGCAAAAACTAGTAAAAATAAAACTAAATACCAAAGTAGTTGTACTGTAGTCGTCGCTCCGGTGTGGCGATATCCGGCCCAGCTCAATTTCCTGCGCCATAAAAATTCCCGCTTACTTTTGTTTGTTTGCCACACTTATTCCCTGATTGTGTACGTTTTTTATTTGTTTACGGTGACCCATAAAGGTTTTGCTTTCAATTTTCGAATCGGAATTAGTTGCTATAGGCAGATACAATTATTGCTGCAGGATATTAATGTGGTTATAAGATGTTTTACCTAAGATGTTTTACCTTAAATAGGGAATAATGATTCTAAATTAAATATCTTAAATAATCGTATGTGCATAGTGCTTAGGATTGATATTATATCTATTTTAGTTATGTCTTTGTCAAACTGACTTTATAAAGTCCAAAGTCATCTGAGAACTGTCTACAGTTGCATTGGTGGCTTTGTTTTGAGGCTATCTATAAATAGTAGGCACTTTTTAAATAGCGACTTTATAGCGTCATTTTTCTATTGTATTTTTTGTGATTATTAGATTTGCAAAGTCAAGATGCCGTGGGGATGGGAATGCAGGTCAAAACTCATAAAGCAGTTTCCGACGAAGCCGGTCGAGCGGCGCGCTCCCATATCGGCCGAGACCCAAGGCCCCGCCCCAAATCATTATGAAATACCTCAAATATTCTGTAAGTAATTTGCTGACTACCTAATGTTTTGTTGAGTTTCTGTTTAATAAAATAGTTTTTTTATATGAGATATTACTTAGTTGAAAATTTTTGATTGACATTAAAGAAAGTCTCAAAATCAGTATCTACTAAACTCATTGACTCCTTCATAATTAATTACACGAAGTCTAGTCATCTGTAAACGGACAAATTTAATAAATTGATTCGTTCATCCGACTATCCAATAACTGTATAGAAAATCTTTCCAATTTATTTTACGTCCAGTTATATAGGTAATCAAATTATTCTTAGTTATTTACTATCATAGATTTGGCTAAAGATTTCGAGCCAAACGAGTAAAGGAAGGTGGGTTTTTGAAGTTAGCTAGTAAATGTCGCTAGTTTTGTAGACAAGTGTACCAATAAACTAAAAGTAAGGAATTTACTTCGTATTACTTACTGATTGCTTTATTCATTCAAAGTTATTATGTTTATTTTGTAACGACAAACTGATAATGACAACGGATACTATAATAGCACATTGTGTTATAGGTGGTAAAGGATTTTCAAAAGTGAAACGAGCTCCAGCCTACACTTTCGGTCATCGAACAAAAACGATCTCTAAACCGGTAACAACACCGTATGCCCCAATGTTTAATACACAAGGTCTTGGGAAAAAAGGTATTTTAGTTAATTTACTGGTATAAATTATTAAAATTCTTAATTTTTTTGAACATTTAGGATTCTTTAACGGAAGTATAATAATATCCTGGAAAGATATTCGGAAGGTGAAGAGACAAAGGCTACCTTATTGTCTTACAAAGATTTGACAAAGCACTTCAAATAGAGATCAACCATCTGACTTTTGAAAACTTTTGTAAACTTTGTGCATTTTTCTTACAAATTTAGCTTAATCATGAATTTCCTACCTATAAATAATTTCAGGGCCGTACAGAATCACACATAGTGTAGTGACACCACGTATCGAACCCCCACGGGACAAACTAAAAGTACCAGGTCCTGGTACGTATGCACCGAACGCGAGACTACGATACAAGAAGCTACCTGCTTATAGCTTGCGACCAACAGCAAGACCTCCCTATGAACCTTGGGATCAATGGACACCCCCACCAAATATGTATTATCCACCAATACCTGGAAAGTTAGTCTAAATAAAAGAACAAATATTTCAAAAATTCTTTTTTTGTCATTTATAAGTAGCAAACGTGTTTGCAGGCCACCTGATATTAAGTGGAGACGTGGAAAAGTTTTTTCTTATGAGGACTGAGATAGTCGCCTCAACTATAGTGTGTCCGTCGAGTACTTGAACCAAGACTTATGAGAGCAGCGGTGGTACCTATATCTCCTGGCGAACTTTATAAGGTCTATCAGGTGGTACAGGTACCAACGCCACGATCTTCGGTATTGTGATCATTCGTAAGCGTTGGTTTATTTTCAGAAAACCGCCAGCATATACATTTGGGTACAGTGTGAAATCTCTGCAGCCTCAAGATTTGCCGGGCCCCGGACAGCATGATCCGAA
Organism: Noctuana stator; assembly: GCA_018231225.1. Taxonomy (NCBI): domain Eukaryota; kingdom Metazoa; phylum Arthropoda; class Insecta; order Lepidoptera; family Hesperiidae; genus Noctuana; species Noctuana stator. The sequence continues at coordinate 6,243 of DWQK01000716.1, forward strand.
GTTTGAGTACGTTGACAAAAACAAGCCTGCGTTCTCTTTCGGCGCCCCCTTTAAGCCTTTGAAACCGCAGAATGTACCGCCACCCAACGCCTACTGCGAGAAAAAGGTAATCAATTAACACGGCTTGCGGCCCCTAATTGTAGATCTTAATAATTAGGAACGAATTAATACTCACAAAGACAAAGACAGTACGGTAAGACAAGGTGTTTCACACCTTATTCATGTTTTCAACCAATATCAATATAAATAAATATAATTAATTAAAATTAAAAACAAATGATAATACACAAAACAAATTACTATATACAGTATTTTTATTTTAATATTGTTACTATTATTATTGTAAAATTATATGAGTTTTCTCCTGTTGGCTTTATTTTTTATTATCGAATAGAAACCAGAGAAATTATCCGGTAACTCATTAAACTTTACGCAATAGATGAAAATGTATACAGTTTTATGGTTGATACGAATAACGAGATTCTCTAATGTTACAAATGTGATCGAAATTGTTTTGTTATGGTAAACATAGTTTTAGTATTTCTCCATCATTATAAAACTATTTTTAGTGTTAATAGTTTTATAAACGGAACTCCCACTTAACTAACATAGTTGTTTGTTTACAGTTCACGTACACGAAACGAACCATACCAGCGCCTTCCTTCGGTATTCGCCACTCGCCATATCTCGGCAAACAAGAAGAATTCATGAAGCCGTCAAAACTGCAGCTCAATACTTAAACTTAACTCCAAATGTATATCTTCAATATAAATGTTATAGTATCAATATAATATATACGCTGATATAACCGTTATAGAAACAAAAACTACTCGACGTATTTTAACGAAACTTGATACAATTATTTCTCATGCTCCTGAGCTGTTTATACTCGTAGTATACTTTTCATCACGCTACAATCAATAGGAGCAGAGCAAAAGTTGGGAAACATTTTTTAACACGGGTGAAACCGCAGGGCACAACTAGTATTTAAATAAATTATAGATTTGAATAGATAGAAAAATTAAAGAAATAAAATATGATACATGAAATTACTAGCCATGTCCTTAATGTTGATGCAAAAACGTAATTTTATACCTTTACTTACCTAACTTACTAGACAGCTTTGTCACCGTTTATAAAACTGTTATAGGATCGCTTCGTTAGCAAAGTTTCATGAAACTTGCATTATTTTCACATTTTGTTAAATTTTACTTGGTAACTTATAAACTTTGTTAGTAACTTCAGTTCTCATTTAGTAAGTACTTTTAAAGTGCCACAGTATTTTATTTCCAGTAATAAAACGATAAAATTCTCATTTTGAAAACTAGTAGCCAAGAAAGTCGTAATGGATACAAAGTGGCGTATAAAAATGTTAAAACTAGGCGACACGAACATTTAAATAGGATCAAAGATAATTTATATGCAAAAACGAGGTACTAGAGGTACTTTTTTGCTAAACTTAAGGTGACATTTTAAAAGAAAAATGGAATTATGAATAAGATGGAGACTATCCTTTATCCCACGCGTATGGTAGTCCGGCCTTTTCGTTCTTTTTTTTGTCAGGCAAGGCGATCCGTTCAGTAAATACTTTGGTGCGTCAGTACTTGTTTAATATTATACCACAAATTATTAAATACCTACTACGTTCAAATACAGAAACATTAAAATAAAAAAAACATATTCCATATATACATTTAAAAGCACTAGATATAGCGTAGATTTGCCAAACAGTATAATCTAAATGTGCAGGAGTTAACTGACCGTACGGAGTCCGTTCAAAATTAACTCTAATAAGAGTTCAACAGACTGCAGCTAATCGCGATAACAAACAGCGCGCTGCTGGCTGCAACTCAAACATTGCCAGAAATTGACGCTAATGTATATTTTCTCATTCGTATTCACGTTTCGAATATATTCTACGGTTATATTTATATATTTTAATAAGTAGCTCAACTAACATGTACCCATAACATCACATATTACGGCACCAATACATAGACAAAACAATAAAAAAATCAACTTCATTGATAACAACTAATGTTCTATTATTCCACCTTCCACTGCTGTTCTATCTCCTCTCAAATATGAAAGAGGTTTAGGGCGTAAGAATATTTATTAAATTTAGCCAAAACCAACAGGAATAATAGAAGGTTAAATTTTTTTAGTACGATCATGATCAGGGTGAATCCACCTTCACACCAAAAGTTCTCTCGAATCTTATATCTGCTAAATTTTGACTATAACTATAAATTCTCGTAATTTTTATTTCATAACTAGACTAGTTTCATAACTAGATAATGAAGCCGCAACTGTCATAATTGGTCGTTAAAATTAACGGGAAAAGAAAATGGCGTTAAATTAATACGGCGGCAAGTCGCCATCGTACTAGTAATTACTAAGGCTCTCCTAGGTACTCGTATGATAATCGTCTAGAATTTTTAATAACTAAAGTGGTTGCACATTATGCTGCATCATGAAATAATTTAACTCTGTATAAGATATATACTTACTACTATTTTAGGCTGAGTTAAAAAAGGAGGAAATTTCAATCCTTCCGTATATATTTCTTTTAATTCTTTACCGATTTTAATAATTATATTTTTGCCTTGAAGTTGGATCCCTTTGAAAAATGTTTTTTGTCCTTTTTATAGCATGAGTATTTTTCCACTTATTTTATTTTAACTTTACAGTACAAATAAATCTCTAAATTCACTATTGCGCGTGTTTTTCAAAAACTTGCCGTGACACTCGTATTTTGGCAATTATTCAAAAAATATTATGCTATTCAATTGTTATATTAAATTTCAACGATAGAAATGTTCTTTTTAAAACAGTTTATCAATACATATTGTTTTTTACTTTAAGTACGCAAATAAGATTCGAAAGCTTAAAATTTTTGGTTAAATTCTAACCACTTGTGTAACAGCCCTAATGCATGTGGGATAGGAATTTGAGCAATTCGCTAATAATACATACAACATTATCACTGTAAAGTAACTAATAGCATTGTTACGGAATTGATGAAATGGCGGATACACAAGCAATATTCGTAATTATATATACACATACGAGCCTATTGGTTGCTAAGTAGCTGTGCACCTAGTAGTAGTGTAATTCATTCATTCATTCAATTACATTCCATTCTGCTAAATATTTTGCTACTCTGCAAGTATGCTAATAAATGTGATGCCAATGCAACATTTAAACATTAAAGTACGTAACTTTTCATTAATTTCTAGTCAACGATCATTTTATTTTACCTATGCAGCTGTTATAATATGTCTTTAACATACTTGCGTACACAGAAAATCAAAAGTTTCCGTTTTAGAAATTGATGTAGAACTTTAATGTGGATAGGTACAGAAGTCAGAGTCAATGACCCATATGATTTTTAGTTTAGCATAAAATTTAAAAAAGAGAATTCATAGCGAAAGCAATTTTTCGCAGAACATGACATGTGACAGTTGGACGTGGATGACAGGACGTGCTTAAGCATTAAATATTTAAGACTGTATCTCATTATAGCGATATGCTTCGTTCCACCCACGACGCTTTATCTCATGCATGAAGCGGCATACAATTCCCTAAAAGAGGAATGTTCAACCACGTAATGTTGCTATTGTCTTCTTGCAGGCAATTAATGCATTTAAACAAAAACTGTTTATTGAAAAACACGTACATAATAATTTGTATAATGAGGACGAGTTTAGAATCGTACCTGTGAATATTAAACAGCAGAAAAGATACATTATTATTCCATTACGAATCTAAATAAGAAACTAGTTAAAAGGAATGCTTGAAACGAAATATTTTTATGATTGCCTGACCAAAAAAATGCCGTTTTTCAATACCTTTCCGCGGTAGATCGGTAAATAAATATTTAATTATTCAGACAATTGAATGATACAGAAAATATTGAATAAAAGAATCATTATCACGCTTACTTTGATGAAACCATTGCGATGTCCATGTCTTATTCGCCTTTGTAAACAGACTCGATGTCAAATTTTTTTCCAAAAAAAGATTTCAATAAATCATTTTCTCTGTAATTAATCATTTTCGACGTTTTGCAACGTGGACTTTGATCACAAAGGCGTGGGACGGTAAAGGGGTCATTTGAGACCCGTTTAGCACCAAGGACGACGGAGGGTTACGTTCCGTTTTTGAAATATCATCCCGGTTTCTAAGCAGTGACATCCCTATAGTTATTATTAAGGCATGAGTTGACTTTTTATCCAATAATATTGAATAAACGAAGGTAAAGATATACCTACTTGGCTATGATATTTTAATATTTGAGGTGGGTACCATTTATCATATTAAATCTATTAATGAGTGACTACTCGAAGCTTAAAATTGCTGTAACTTCTATGGTCTCAGATATCTCCATACAAATGGGAAATGCTGAAGAGTACTGCCCATAATTAATTGGTGGAAATACGGGTTTATGGCCAACCCACGCAGATTATTCTAAACGACTACCATAACCATGGAATAGAGAGAGAGACAAATATAATTTCCGTGACTATAACGATGACCGTAGGGACAAATGGCATTGGTATAAAACTTGGCCACTAGTAGCTTAACTTTATTTAATATACACAAGGAGTGGAGTGATATGCACGCTTTATGCTTAAAATAGCAAAATAAAAATAAATTAAAATATTTGGATCACCTTTTTGCACAACTAAAATACTTTCCAGTAGGATCGCGAACAGAGAAATCGTGATCGTTTCAATAAAACACTGCTGCCTTCGACAGGTTCGTAAATCACATTTGGAGTTTAATTTCGATATAATTTCGTATCGACACTATTTCATCGTTCGTGTTCCGCTTATTTCGATTTCCGGTTGTTACTTGAACTTGTTTTATAAAAGTGTCAAACGGGGCATTTTGTATTACGGGATATTGAGTGTTGACAAAAGTAGATAAAGGCACGTGTTCAAGTCTTTCCGACATCGACATTACAAGCAACCAATTGCACGTAAACATTATTTCTTTTCAATACGTAGCAAACCATCTGATGACCAGTGGGCTCTGCAACCAATGGATACCTACGTTACATATCGAATAGAATAAAGTCTAGTTATTGTAGGTGTTGTTAAGTAAAATCTTAAAATAGGTATATAACAGTAACCGTACTTACTGCAGCTGTATCAATTTTATATTTTCTCACAGCAGCGCAATCATAACGTAATACTATTTGTCAAGCGTTCATAGGCTTATTCTGTGCTAGGGAGAAGCTCAACAACCTATTTGCATTTCTCATTTTCACCCCTCTTCTTACTCCCTCGAGTATAATTTTCACTCTGCGCCATGCGAGGGTGTTTTTATACAACATTCCCGCACACAGAAACCTCGGTGTTGTGATTAAGTGAAACTTTGATATGAAGATCCATGTTTACAAAAACATCATTAATTAATATTGAGGGAAGATCACAATCTATTAATTTTGGATGAAATCAACAAAACGTACCACGCTAATCATCAATAGTTGATAGTTGTATACATATCTACGGATAGGCTTCATTCAAATTATTTTCTAAAGTAAAATCTTAGGAGATTGTTCTCTTAAAGTTATGCTAGATGTTTTTTTCGAAAACCACTTTATGGTAACACAAAAAAGTGCATATCGGTTAGTTTTGATTGATGGACGTATTCAAATAAAAATCATTCTAAATATTTTCGTAATAGTACTAACAAAGCAATAAAATTCTCTGTCAAACTCATAAACTTGATCGAGTGCGAGAGAGACAAATCGGTTTTTCATGACGCCTATGCAGTGTGACGTCACCTCTTTTACCTCTAATATTTCTAGCGTCACCTCTTTTACCTCTAATATTTCTAGCCGACACGAAGAAATACCTTATTATTCAATAAAAACTATGTGTATCTGATCTATTCGGGATCACATCCCAACATCCAGGCCTTACCGCCTTATCCGGTGTTTTATTTAAATAAAACAAGCATATTACAGCAGCTGAACTATTATTTGGTTTTATAGTGTCACATCCACGTTTCCGTTTTCCCAGGGCAATAAGAATTGTCGTTAGGTTCCAACCCAACCCGATAATACAACATCGAACGGAACGGAGAAGAAAAGCAATAAAATGCCTATTTATTTGAAAGCCAACAAGGCTCGCAGTAATGAAATTCCTGGCGAAATATTAACGCATATTTTTCCAACAAAGAGGTGATGTATTATCAGGACGAACCGACCGGTCCAGTGCTTGCGTTCAAATTCATATAGTATGTTGGGTTTAGCATTATAAATACCTACTTAGTCTATTAAAACCTTATTTATAATTGTCTCAAATTAAGTAGGACTCTTAATGTAAGTTAATCTTAAAGCAGAAATTACTTTAATTACTAAAATAAAAACAATACATTTTAGACTGCAATTCGAATTGCATTCGAAAACTTTTTTGTATACTTTTGTCATACTGAAAGTTTTTTTGATTCAGAGGGGAGAGTAGAGGGGAAAGGCCGAAAGCTTTCCCTTCAGGATTAGCAAAGCATCTAGGCAAAGTAATATGGATGATTACAGATATACTTTGGCGGTATTTGATGCCTCTTCTGACGTCACTGTAAACACCATTAAACGACACACATCGATACAAACGCAGAACATAAAGCAGTCATGACGGAATCGAAATCAACGCTATTGTAGATACATATAAAGCATTGTGTAAGCGTATGCCATTTATTCATAGGAATCCCTACAAATTACATGGGCTGTAACGGCGTCGAAACAATCACAGCCGATGATCCCGGCCATGTTATGCAAATCTGGGCTCTGCGTCTAACAATCGATTGTACCGTCTGTCCATGTTCTGGAACTATATTTGTACTGCAATTTATTTCAATATCCAGCATATCAAATACTCGCAGAACAAACTGTGTACGATGCACTGCCGTGCATTAAATTTCGAGCGCATTTGTTAAGAGCCATGTTTTAGTACTTAGTAGTAAAACATTTTTGTAAGAGATGTAAGTAGCTTAGCTTAACAGTAAGCAAGTAATATACAAATAACGGGTTAAAGTGTATTATAACCGACTTATAATTAAAGGGTGTTAAAGAGTAAAAATACTTGCCTGTATAGTGTTAGACCAGGTGTTCATTAATTTAGTCTCAGTTCCTTATTCAGCTAACGTTAGTATACAAATTAGATGAATTTAAATTATTTATTGGCGTTATGTATTTTATTTTATTATTAAATTAATAATTATACTATTTGACTGTACAGTTAGGTCACTCTCAAAATTATACCGTTAATGTTTTCGAAAATCAAATTAGGAAGAATAAACGGCTTTCTGATCGGAGACGACAAAGCGCGTATATGGTGTGCGGCTGGAACTGCTGGAACCCGGCCAGCGATGGAAGCGCACAATGCGATGCAAGAATGTCGTTTGTCTTCATTATATCAGAGCTGCAGACAAACTGCTATGCACACTGTGAGACAGAATCGCTTAATCAAGCCCTGGAAATCTTAGAAACAAACATTCAGAATAGTAAAGGCACGAAGGTGAGAATTCGGTACTCGGAGTCAAAATATTTGTGTACCTACATATCTTTATCTACCTATCTTTAATTGTTACTTTTAATGGTTGCATTCGTCATTTGCTATTTACATTGTTCGACTAAACAATGTTTAGTTTCTGCAGTACCTACCTATGTGAAGAGCTGCATGATCATTTCAAATTCTGCCGCATGGTTGTATTAGGTACATACGCTGTTGTGACCGAGTCTGACAGTATGATAGCTAATGCAACCGCAAAGCACTTAAAGCATTCCAACTTAGCCATCAGAAGTAGTAACGTGTCTACATAAATTATGTATGGATTATGGACCGTATTTTCACGCTGAAAATCTCTCGCTTTAAAGGTCAGTGGCCGTCCCGTCGGATCCTTAACTTACGTCATAAATGTAATTTAATTACATTTAAAACATTTATTAAAGTTTTATAAAAAAAATCACAGAAAATATGGACAACACAAAAACGAGGATCCATCGTGGATGATCCAGGATAATTATTAATTTGGACAAAATAAAAATTTTCCCGTCTCGATCGATAAAATTGTGTGTCAATTGTTTTTATGTCTACAATATTATGCACTAAAACAATTTTATTTCACTTTTTAATTTGTATATTTTTATTTTTATATAGTAAGAGAATTATCCCGTAATGCCCACATGAAGAAGGTTCTTGCAAAATACTTACTTAAACCTGATATTACTGGTGCGATACATCTCAAAGTATTCACAGACAAGCTTATAATACTACGCGGCAAATGTCACATCCTTTAACATTTTTTGTGTCTCAAGTTATCTCTTGAGACGAACATATGTAAACACGTACAACACTCGTGATTTGTGGTATAGTGACGACACTCATTGCGGGCTCTTATAGAACCCTTCTGGCTCTATCGTCGGCTTAGAGACATATGTAAGGAGATACAATAGGAAGGAGATCGCACGATAGTTCTCCGTTATTTTGAACTGTCGCGAGTGTGTTTGTATCTTATCTCCGTCAATTCTTAACCGATTTTCAATAAGGATATTTGTTTTAGAGGATATGCTTACAGTTCGATCCCATAGAAAAGTTTTGATGACCTGACCATGTTTCTGAGTATCAGCACGGAACAACCAAATAGATAGCAGTAAAACAAATTAGGTTGGTGTTACCAATGGTGTTAAGAGACCGGTGCCCAGCAGTGGGAAGATAAAAGATCGATGACGACGATGATTTATAATGTATATTGGTGTTGGTGTAGGGTATTTTGTCATTTAACGTCAAAACACTGACTTCTTAGTTCAGAAATATAAAAAAGTTATTAAGATACGTAGAAACAGACCTATAAAGGTATTATGTTGGGGGTAAGGGTACCTAAGCATATTGTTTACGAGATTGTTGCTCAGCTCGAGATTTCATCAATATTCAATGTATATTGACTATGACTAGCGCAACAAAGCATATTCTAGTTCAGATTAATATCGTATTACGATCAACAAGTTTCCAATCTAACGACATAGTACTGCAATGCTAACACTGAGATTTTACCGTAGATACATTTCTTAATTATAGAAGAACATGCCTTTATCTCTTTTGCACAAAATTATTCATAATGGACAGTATGTGAACAGATGTGTTTTTTAATGTAAAACCCTATTACGATGTTTTTGCATTTAAAAGCCTAAATTACAGATTTGCACCTATTGGACTGGAAATTCTAGTAAGTAATGGGCTAGTAGGTAATGGACGGCAAATTCTAGTAGGTAATATTTGCTGAAGCAGCTAAACTTTAGCAACTTTACGACAAACGAAACAAGCTCTTTGTATGACGAGAATAACCAAACTACTCTCTTATGCGTCGCGTGCTTTCTAAAACTACGTTATCTACACAATACAGTTTTTAGTAGACTGCTCCACGTGTGAAGTCCTACTAAATTTTGAAGCACACTGCATGAAGGATACCTTGTTATATACAAGTGCATATCTCAAACATGTTTGTGCATACATTATTAAATAGTCGGTAAGTAACATTTTTCCTTTGTAATGTGTACTCCATGGTCTTGCCTGTGTTGCGATAACATAATATAGGCTTCATAATATGTTACGGATGTATAGGTTAACGCTATTACGATAGGGTAACCTAGGATAGTTTTTAATCATAAGTATTGTTAAAAATAAATAAAATTATTTATTTATATATAGTAAAAATTATATCCAAAGCCCCTGTGGTAGGGGTACATGCAATAGTACTTATATAGTAATTGTAGTATTTCTTGGAAAGTTGTCCAATAGTTAGTTTCCTATTCTCGACAACTTTGTACAAGTGCAATCCGTGAGTGCAACGCAGGCTCTCTTGGGCGGACGGGCAAAGTGCACCCATACTTTGAATAGCATCCTGCACCTCCTCCAATCCGCATTGGAGCAGCGTGGTGGAGTATGCTCTAGGCCTTCCCCGGTTGTGGGAGACCCGTGCCAAGCAGTGTTAATTAAGTTACGAGTTAATTAAGTGTTTTGTATGTCACGTAACACGGTCAAAATAAAAATGCGTAATAAACAACGTCGAGACAGAACCGTTTACGCAGCGTAGTGAAGCAGTAAAATGTTTTATATTGCTTGCATGTAGGTACCTACCTATTTTTCATTTGCGTGTCTTATTTTCTCTCGAGATTACATAAAGTTTTATTAAAGAAAAAGTTACCTCAAACATTTGTTGACACGCTCCTTTTGATTAAAAGGAAAGAGAGAAAAAAACAAGTTCAGTCAAGACAGAGAGAAAAAACCGCGAGTTGGTTGGTCAGTTTCCTTCCGTCGGAGAGGGCAAAAATACCTGCGTCACTTTAACTGCGCCCATAAATCTCTACGACTTCCGAGGAGATTTCTCCTCGGGACGCCTTCTCTTAGAAACTTTTAGTAAGTACGTGTGCTCGAGACAGCCGCTTTGAAGAGCTCCCTAGAATTGGCTCAAATTGTAGGTTGACAAAACAGCATTAGGCCCCTTTAAATGTGAAGGCTTACCTTCACAATGAGAACCACTTTCGTAAATACAATATTGTACGAAGTTACGGCAACAATATTAAAATGATTATGACTTACAGAATACGGCTCACTCACGTGTACTTTTAGGTATTGTCTGATTAGTTTCAAATCTGACCGCAGTTTTTTTTCTAGAGCTGCCTCTGATGGCACCGAGACTCATCGCGGTAGGAACTATTCCGGCAATAATTAATTACCTACATATGATACCTTAACTATCTCCATAGTAATAGACTATACAAACTCTTTAATATTTATCGTAACGAAAAGGTGTGGTATAAGAATTCAGCACTTCCACTAAATCAAAAAAATACGAGATTGGTTCACAACAAGAAAACGAAATAATCTTTCAATTCCATGCTGAAACGGTACTGTTTCGGTGAACAATATTGTTTGGATACAAATTCGGCTTACAGAGGGTGCGTCGATCCGTGACGTGATTAGTACGTCATGCGTGACGAAAGATATTTGCGACGCAGCGGTTTAGAATCCAATTGGTCACACAGGACTCGTAACTCCCTAACAGCCAGGGTGCTATAGCGTGACAAGGTCGATTAGTAGGCTCGTATCGGAATTGTAGTGGTGACTAACACTCAGCTGGAATTGCACTCGTTTAATTACTTTAAGAAAAAATAAAAACCGACTTCAAAACCAAAAGGTAAAATATAATTTAATTTCTTGTTTATGCAAGAATTCATTTAGAAGTCGTGCCTGGAAAAATGTTTTCCATGGTGCCATTGCATGCTATAAAAACAATAATGGGTTTTGTGCAATGAGCTCTTTCGATTGTTTCTGTAGCAGATACGAGTATAATGTACTCGCATTTAGGAGCACGACTCTAACATACCTAAATGCTTGATGTCTGTAACAAAATAAATAATTTCTTATTTTATTTAAAGTCGGTTTTGATTTTTTCCTTATTTTTTTTTTAATTTAATCACCGCTGTTAGACCGCCCCGTTCTATGCGATGAACTCTATTAGCAAAGTACTCTAGCAGCTTACCAACACAAATAAAACACGGGTCTGGCTAAATGGAGCAATGCCCGGCCATTTCACAGCTACCCCAAACTTATTTTATTTTTAAGCACTACTATTTTAGAGTAATAAAGCTTTTTTGAGTTTTGTTAGTACCTATTCATTGTTATCTTCAAGAGCAAGAAGCACTTATTTAATTTTGTGAACTACGTACTAGATTGCGATAACATCGTGAGTCATAAATTGGCTTTCCAATTCGTTTCCGACTAATTGAACATTAAGAACAATATTTATCACTCTAATTATCTCGACAGAATTTCTTGGTACTTTGTGGCCACAGAGTAATTAGCGATCTGTTCAATTGAAACAAATGTTATTAAATTGTGTTTGAGATAGGAAACATAATTGGGTGAAAATACAACGAGACTCCGTCGTGAAATTTAATATTATGAGAAAAATATTGTAATGTAATATTGAGCTGTTAGCATAAATTGTCTTAACACATCCCAACAAAAGATTGAATAAATAAAGCCCTTGTTTTCGGGATGCTCTCACCACCACATTCCCTATTTACACGCAAATTCTATTATACCCCCAATATTATGTAAACAGGAGGTTATAATCTTTAATTGCACCCTCGCCGCCGCAGCACTAACACAGACAAAATAAAATCTCAAACGTTTCCTGCCTCAGTTTTTCACTCGCAATGCGGTTGTAAAATCAGGAATCCCTTGTTTTTCTTTCTAGCAGAATTTTTTTATGTCTTCAAATCCAATTATTATATGAAACGTAAATATTGAAAGAGGAAGTCGTTCCATTAAAAGAAAAGCGTAAACGTGTAAGAGTAATACTGATTAATTTTCTTTCATATTAAAGCTAATGACAGTCTCTGTGGTTTCGGTTGGAAGGAAAAAAATAACATAAAATAAGGTAATATTTTTAGTAGGTATTTCATTCTCCACCAATCTGCATGGGAGCTGCGTGGTGCACTATGCATTAGGCCTTGTGAGAACCATGAGATAAGAATTTAAAATATCATTTGTTTCATTATCAGTTATTAAAACATAAACCTCTATGACCTTCATCGAGGCAAAAATTACAGACTGTTCGTAGCTTTCTTTAGACATCTGTAGAAACCCATAAAGAGGTGAAAGCTCAAAAGCGCCTCTTATAC